>VTPC01090568.1:129247-199199 GCA_011009095.1 Ignelater luminosus
GCTATCAATACTAAAAATTTATTTTCTTCGTTGGTTACGGTGTTGGGTCTTTCTTGTTATTCGTATTCCACTTTTCCAATTTAAACAAGCAAAATTGATTTTCTTACTGATGTTACGGAACATCCTGTATAACCATAAATATTTTTAGGTTGTAGATTGAGCGTAATGCTACAACTTTGGTGCAAGAAGTTCTTTTCTATTTATTACGGTTTATTGGCTATCGAGGAACGCACTACCAGTAAAACACCCTGTATATCACATTTGTGAAAACTGGATTAAATTTTCACTTTAGTAGTGCCGGGTTGGAAATGTCGATGTTGATTCGCTAACATCTAACTTAGTGTCCTTTTTTATTTTCCAAGAGTTTAGAATCTTCTTCAAATGGAAAAGATTTCAAGATATTAAGGCGACGCGACAAAATACGACAAAGAAGCTATTCGCTATTTCAAAAATGTTTCGAACAGTGAATAAAGCTTTACTAGGTGAGTGGCTTTATAAAGGGACTACTTTGAAAGTAGTCAATGTATATCTTGTATGTCTTGAATTAAACATATTCTAGAGAAATTTTAATCATACTTCGTATGTAAAGGTAGATAAGAAGGCAAACAGGAGAATCGTCCGTCAACAATGTGAACAAAAACATAACATTGGAAACAAGTAAAAAGTTTAAATAAAGAGCTCACCTTCCTTGCTTGCTACTCCTACCTAGAGAATAGTCCAAATAATACGAGCACAATAGATAAAATCACAGTTATTACAAAATATTCTGTTTGAAATTAAGGACAATCACAGTTACCTGTATACTTCGTAATATAAAAAAGAGTAAAATTTATTTTTAAATTAAATAAACCAACAATTATTATTTAGGATGAGCGCTTTATCTTTAAAATAATGATTATGTAAAAATTCAACTTTTTATACTGTGTTTAACATGTGAATAATAGATAGAATGTTATTTCAGTAACAGAAAACGTCACCATAAAGCACAGTTGCTACCAGCTCATTTGATTCTTGACCTAGTTTTACATTTTTCTCTCTTTAGACGTATCCACTAATTGCCTACTTTAGTAGAAATAGACATCTTTCAATAAAGATTAAAGTCGTGCCTGCATTTGATTCAATATCAGCAAACTATTTCATTTAATTGGGTCTCTAGTTGGTGCAGCCGTTAGAAAAGTTCTTCAACTATCGGAATTTTAGCCGAACGCAAAATTATCTATTTAGCAGTATTTGGAAAACTTTTATACTAAACTTTGAACGTTCTATTCATTACGGTCTTTTATAAGTTAAGTTTAGAAGGAAATATCTCCATCGCGTAACGTTTAATGTTTTTTTACTTTTTTCTTCTTCAATAAAATAATTTCGAGAGTAAAGAACTTACAGAATTATAAAAATTTAAATAAATGTATTCAAAGACAAATTTTGAAGAGAATATTTTACTCTGTAGCTATTAGCTGCAAGCCGCAGGTATTTGTGTTATTAACGCCATTCATGCCATTCTAACAATGTTAGTAGTTATGAGCTGTTGGTTTGAAGTGTCCTCGTGTAAATCAATAATCAGTAATAACTGCAAAACTGCGTTAACAACATCGTATCAAACCTATATCGATAACTTTGACAGGATTTCCGTATAAAAATAATAAATATGTACATAAGTGCAATTGCATATAGATTGAGTAACTTTCAGAGTTAAAGTGATCGTCATTCCTTTGGCTATTTTCGAAATAAATACTGAACAAACTTTGTACTAGAGAATGGAGAGGTAAAGAGGACTTGAAAGAACTTTCAAGAACTGCTATTAAGGCCTTATCGTTTACCTAGGACATCTTTTTGATAACAAATGCTCTTATGGAGAACCTTTTGAAAGATAGTTTATAATGCACAAAGCGGTAGTTGTTACCAACTCTCTCGTTACATAATTTTAATGCTGAAAGTTTTGCCTAATTTTCCTAAAAGATCAGAATATTGTTATTTCACCAAAAAAAGAATAATAACTTAAGGAAGTTTTTTATTTTGCAAGATTTTGTGTCTACATTTAAAATTACTTACGTTCTACTAATATTGAAAACATCCTCTCACAAGAGTCGCTGTGAAAATATTGTTCAATAATCAAATACAACGTTCTGATAATATTGTATTATTCCCTTATTAAATAATCTAATTTTAAATTTATTAGTTCTAAAATGGTTATTTTGTCTAAAAGAAAAATATTACTAAAATCTTTTTTTGCACTTTTTTGTGTTTTAAATCACGTCAGTAGTTCAGACTCAAAGAAAACTTATAGTATCTTAACTTGTCTGGAGGGTGTGAACCGTGAGGTCTCTTAAGAAGTATTTATGCAAATAATTAATAAGCTTGATCAAAACACGAGCGTCTGTTTATATTTGTTTTGTAAAGTTTACCGCGGCTTTTTTTTGTGAACTAATGTTACATGTTTAGTGTGTTCAAATTTTGGTAACTGTTGAAATTAGCGATCCGCAGTTATTTTTACATACAATTAACACATGGGCTGAAAAGTCCCAGGCCTAACAAATAGATGGCGCTAGTTCTATTGCATTCACCGCTTTTTCAGTTAGTACTAATCTTCAAAAGACAGCTGTTAAAATTTCATGATATTCTATTCATTAGTTTGTGAGTTATTGTGCTAAGAGTGACGCTAGTTTTGTTATTTTCAAAACAATGGGTCAAAAACAATTTCGTGTTTTAATTTTACACTGCTTCTTGATGGGAAAAAATACCGTTCAAGCGAAGCAATGGCTTGAAAAGTGTTTTGGGGACTCCGCTCCATCAGAAACAACAATAAAACGTTGGTTTGCTGCCTTCAAACGTGGTCGTAGAGACACCGATGATGCAGAACGCAGTGCACGTCCAAATGAGGCGGTAACACCAGAAAACATCAAGAAAATCCATAAAATCGTTTTGAATGATCGAAAAGTGAAGTTGCGTGAGTTAGCTGACATTGTAAAGATATCAAAAAAACGTGTTGGATTTATATTGCATGAGCATTTGACTATGAGAAAGCTCTGCTCAAAGTGGGTGCCGCGTTTGCTCACTGTTCACCAAAAACAAGAACGTGTTGATGTTTCTGAGCAGTGTTTGGCCATGTTTAAACGTAACAAACCGGAAGTTTTGCGTCGATATGTGACAATGGATGAAACATGGATCTATCACTTCACTCCGGAATCAAAACGATCGTCATCTGAGTGGACGGCAACTGGTGAACCTCGTCCAAAGCGACCGAAAGCACAACAATCGGCTGGAAAGGTTATGGCATCGGTATTTTGGGATGTGCGTGGTGTAATATTCATCGACTATCTTGAGAAGGGAAATACCATCAACAGTGAATATTATATAGCGTTATTGGAGCGTTTGAAGGCCGAAATTGCAAAGACACGACCGCATATGGCAAAGAAAAAAATTTTGTTTCATCAAGACAACGCACCGTGTCACAAGTCAATCAAAACAATGGCAAAACTACATGAATTGAACTTCGAATTGCTCCCACATCCACCGTATTCGCCAGATTTGGCTCCCAGCGACTACTGGCTGTTCGCAGACCTAAACAAATGCTTGCCGGTAAGAAATTTCGCTCGAATGAAGAGGTTATCGCTGAAACTGAGTCTTATTTTGAGGCAAAAGATAAATCGTTCTACAAAAGTGGTATTGAAATGTTAGAGAGGCGCTGGAATGATTGCGTGGTTCTTGATGGGAATTACGTTGATGAATAAAGCTAATTTTGAACAAAAAAAACGTGTTTTCTTTGTTAGGCCTGGGACCTTTCAGCCCATGTGTTACACTGGTTTCGTGGAATTTGGAAACACTGTTTTCAGTGCAGAGCGGTTCGTGAAGATTGGCAATGTTGTTTAGTTAGTTATTGTCCGACTATAAAGAAGAATATTCTCCTTTTTGACTATTCTTTGCAATTACCTAAATTATACACTGGGTTCCATTCGTTGTCATATTAAACTGTCTCCATAGTTATCTTTAACATTGTTAGTTCTGAAGGCAATTATAGGGAAACGCTGGAAAGCATTGGTAATTTCCAATAGTAAAGAAATCTCCTTTGTTTTGTCATTGAACCAATAGACACGACATTAAAACTATTGAACTTGAAATAAATTATTTAATCTAATCACTTAGAGTTAGTCAGGTTTTAATTTTGTTTTTAGCATGATCTTATTCATTTTGCTTTAAATGAATTATTTTTGAGTTAGATGTAATAACTTTGAGAAAGATCAATAGTTCTGCTACTGCTTGCTACTTATTCTACTTACGATCAAATCTTACATACCTCGCAGAACTGTATCAGTCAGCCAAATAATGTTTAATAAATTATCCTAGACAAACAATTAATCTAATCAAAGTTATCTCAGTTAACTGAATGGTTTATAATTTTCTGTGTATAGTTAGGTATGTGAATGAAAAATCTGAATATAGCTGTACATAAAGGATAGGAGGTAACTACCTCATTTAATTAGCAAGACCTTTATCAAAACGTTCTTTAACAAATTCAACTGAAATTTCAAAAACAGTCCCTGTCGTATTAATTAAAAGTTCTCGAATGTGTAAATACTCTGCTTTGGTAGCCATTTTCATAATTAAAAAAATTTCAAGTTATTAGTATCGAAAAATATATTTTCACATAGCATAAATTTATTTTTTCTCTTAGGTTTTTAGTTATACGAGGTTTAAATTATAAAAAAGCCTCAAAGGCAAAAGAAAAAGTTAAATTAAAAAATACCTTTTTTAAAAAATTCTTTTATATTAATATTAAAAACCAGTTTAATATTATACAATATTAAGCAACAAAGTGTTCTTTTTTATAGTGTTAGCTTTTACGGTATCATGGAAGGTTTCATAGTATTGGAAAATGTGTCAAGTTCGTACAGCACGATTGATTGTTTTAAACACATTATGTGACATTTACAGCTGTACACGACAATTCATTTTTTATTGCTGGAAATTTCCAAGGAACGATTATTATCGTCTGAACCAAAATTATTTTATTATGAATCTAATTAAGTCATAATGAAGGTCTCAATACGAACTGTTTATTAATAATAAAACATGGAATTCGACTTTTTGATTATTTCAATGGCAAACATGCTATACATATCGACTGAATAAGAAAAACTCACATTACCTATAGCGTGATCGTTAAAAAATTAAATAAATTAGAGTTTGTCGGTGATAGAGAAAATTAGCAATCTGTTAAAAATACAAATTGACAATAAAAATCGACCTAAATATCCTATTTACAGCAAAGCAGGTAAGGAACGCATATTTTCGCTAATGATGCACTAATAAAAGTTAAAATTAGATGTAGGATCGAGTGTTGCATCGAGATAAGTTTATTTGCGCCCGTTTAATCAACAATTGGATTTGTTGACAGGTTGTATGATTAGCAAATGCCCAAATAAATATCTTTTTAGATTTAGTTGTATTTCACTTCATTCATGTTAAACCATTCGGTTATTTAAAGTTTGCTCAAGTTTACCGTTTGGCTACTTCTTTATGTTAAAAATTAGCAAAATATGCAAATGTATTTGTTGATTTTAGCTGTTTACTAAGATATATTCAATTAAAAAAGTCGTCTTAAATCAACTATTGGCAAGTTATTAATTTTTAGATTTTATTGTAAATTAAGGCCGTGTTTGGGATGTCATGTGAAGTGTCCGTTTTATATTACAAATGCATGTTTATAGCCGTTTGCTTTGTAAAATGCAGAAAGGGCGTTGATACTTCCATTAACCGTATTTGCGTATAATGCTTGACTCAAGAACAAATGGGCGTAATACTCAATTTATTTTAATAACGCTATCTACAAATTTCGATTATTAACCACCCATTTGGTATTACCTTATTTGTTTATGACACTCAGAATGGATTTTACTTGAATATTGAATTTCATTTTATTATATTAATAAGCCGTTTCTAGTTTGTTTTAACTCGTGCGTTTTTCAATGTACAAATAACGTAGTTTGTTTCAGGATTTAGGAGTAAAGGATAGCAAGGGTAGGTCCAAAACTATCACAGCGACTGCGAGCCGACATTAATATACCTTTAAAAAACCAGTTCCTGTTCTTGCAGTAAATCTTGTTTGTAAGACTGTCGAGAACTGTCTCTGGGCGTACCGTTGCATTTGCGCCTAGTTTATGTCATCATAGTTATAGATTTTCAGTTTCTTATTCTTGTTAACGTCAATTCCAAGATATCAAAGATGATTAACAATTATTTTTCTTTTTCTATCGAGAATTCAGAATCTCCACTCGAAATCTCATGTCATGTCATAATTCTTCCTGCTGCTGCGGAGCAGCAGAGGCCACTGCAGACATCAATACGCCTTTTCGGCCCCGATGGATATGGTGTTGATGTTGGTGGTGAACGCTGCTGTAGGCAGACGCAGCTGCCGCTCCCGGGTGCTGAAGGTCGGAAAGTTTCTAGACTGAAGTGCTGGCGGCCGAGGGGGCAGCAGAGGCGAGGTGAAGGGCGAGGCGCAGCCACGGATGTCGGAATGTCTTCGTCCTTGAAGTCGGTGAAGGTCTGCTAGGCGGCGGCGGCGGCGTCGGTGGTCGTCGGTCTTCGCTCCTGGCGGCAGAGATGTCGGTCCTGGTCGTCGTTGTAGGAGGAGGAGGATATGTGGGTAGCGATGGGGACAGGGGCCGAGGAAAGTACTGTTCCGGCATTTGCCTTCACCACTAAGGGAAACCTCGGAAAAACCCTAGTGAGAGCAACTCGAAATCTCTTGCTAGCTCCATACATCTCCGACCTTCAAGCAAGCCTGCTGGCTTTTTAATGTATGTTGGAGAGTTTAGACAGTATTTCAAATTAAAAGGTCATCTCCGCTGAGTAGCAAAGAATATTTGGTAGCGGCGCGGCGCTTTTGTTTTCTATATAACCTTAATTCAGATACACGCAACACCTCCCCATAACGAAAAGTATAGGTCGTGTTTAATACTGGTCTTTTGACCCACCCCCTTCTTTTTACGCATGCTTACATAACTCCCCCCTAATACACCTCTTAAATAAAAAAAGTCTCTAGTCCATTTTATCTAAATTAGGTCATAAAGTTTCGATTTTTAGTAACAAACTGGTCTACTGTTTTACTGTGCCTTAAATGAAAAAAGATTAGTGATGTAATACAGTGTCTACCCAAATCAAGATCTTTTTGGAAATTACACAGTTAATACAAAAGATTTAATTCAATAGAATTCAAATACTGTTTTGCGTAGATTTGGTGATTTCTTTTTTAAACATCTCTTCCGATATGCACCGTACGTATCTTGATAGAATCTTTCGACTTCTGTGGTAAAAGTAATTCCCTTGCTTTCAAGGCACTTGCCTTTACGCTGTCATCAGGAAGCACACCGATATTTCAGAAATCATTGCAATATCAATATTAAACTGGAAAATTTGAAAATTATTAAAAATTGTAGGATTAATTTATAAAATCACGTGTCAAATGCAGTGAAAACCTTTGAAACTTTTTTTTGTAAAGTCAAAGTACATTCTGATATAAATGTCAAAACAAAAATGTAATTTTTTAAATTTTTGTATTGTTGAATTATTGGTAACAGTTTGATACAGCTACCCCTAGAATTAAACTTGTACTGAAAGAATTTAACATTACCAGTGCATGTATAGCCATTGAGAGAATCAAAAGACATCTGCGAAAGGCCCTTCCGACGCCAAACACTTAGAAACGTTTTAAAACAACTTCGAAAATAGACGATCTTGACAGTTCGCTAGCAAAACGACAGCCATGACACTATAATATCACGGTTACGTTCGTGCTACTCTTCGACAGCGTACCAACCGACAGTACCACAACCCAATTTCCTTAAATCACCTGAAGAACATTGACCCCGCGCAAGCATGGGTAAATTTATTAAAAAATAAACGTTTAACTACTACTAACCTAGCAACACCCTCCCTACGCCCCCGCGTAAAATTGGGGTAAAATTCATTAAAAAAATTAACGTTTGACTCCTTCTAACCTAACCACAACCTCGTTACGCTCCCGCAAGATTGAGGTAGAATTCATTACAAAAATTAACGTTTAACTCTTTCTAACCTAGCAACATCTTCGCTTAGGGTGGAATTCATTAAAAAATTAACGTTTAACTCCTTCTAACCTAACCACATTTTCGCTACGCCCCCGTGCAGATTTATTACAAAAATTAACGTTTAACTCTTTTTTGTAACACCCTCGCTTGGAGTGAAATGCATTAAAAAATTAACGTTTAACTCCTTCTAACCTAGCAGCACCCTCGCTTGTGGTGGAATTCATCAAAGAAATTAACGTTTAACTCCTTCTAACCTAGCAGCACCCTCGCTTAGGGTGCGATGCATTAAAAAATTAACGTTTAACTTCTTCTAACCTAACCACACCCTCGCTACGCCCCCGCATAAGATTGGGGTGAAATTCATTAAAACAATTAACTTACCTAGGGGTAGCTATTATTAATTACCGAATTATTTACTTTTTTTGGTACTCAAAGCAGTAGAACATAAAATAATGGGTTACTCGTACATAATATGACTAATATAACTTTATTGACTCGCCAGGCTCGTCCAATAGAGCCTGAACTATGTACTTGTAGCGTAAATATTTATTCTTAGATTAAATGTCATATTAATAATTTGATTGATAGTGAAACAATTTTTATTTTTTTATTGCGAGAAATTAGAACAAACCAAAGTATGATTTATAGAATTATTGACCAGTGCACTGGGATTGGTTTAGCAAAGCACCAGAAACTATCAAAAAAGCCTAGAATTCCTACCAGTAATAGAAATTGAAATAAAATGTCAAATTTATTAAAAAAGAATCTCGAATCTCATCCACCAAGCTTGGAATTCGTATTGGAATTGTGGCTAAAGATCTAGATTCAGGTTTTGATGAAGTGAGGTTTTAACCTAAATCCAAATCTCCTGACGAATTGAACTGATTCTGTCGGTAAAGTCTTTGAGCTCTACATGAACCATATCAGAAGAAGACTTCTGGTTTGATTTAGCATCTACTCATTGCACTAGAAAGGTGGCTGAATTTTTTAGCAGGTGCTGGTGGAACTAAATACTTGAAATATGCTTCAGGATTGATCAAAAGAAAAATGTTGGGTATTATAAAGACGAATGTAGGTACTCTGAAAAATTCACTCTAATTAAAAGCGTCGATTGGTTTTCAAAAAATCTAGAGGAAGATTCTGTGCTAAACCATACCTAGGCCTTGAAGTAAACTTATAATTGATTTAGAAATAAGTATTAGTTTCAAGCATCATATTGTGGTAATAAAAACTAAATACAGAACTTTTTAAAGAAGTCGTTTTACCTATAACTAACCTGTTAATAAGAACAGAGCAATATATTTTCATATATCAGTGGTTAATTTCATCTCGGAAGTAAAAATGCAAATGACGAACGTTGTTCATATAGAATTTTTTTGGTAAATAAATAGTGTAACCTTATATGTGTATCTTTAAATTTGTAACTAAAGATTTCTGTTTTCTTTGCAGATTGTTTCTTGGGTAAAGACAATTTGGAGTTGTACTGTTATTTCTTTGTTTATCTTTCACAACGCAATTACTGTTCAGAATGAATTAGTAAGAACTTCATCTGCACTTAAGAACAGTTTGGAATCACGAAACTAAGAATGTAAATTTTGTATGGTTACATAGTATCATGTATGAACATCAAATCGATTTATCACCTTAGTTTTACATACTCAATTGAGCATTGTTTGCTGTTGATTCTATTGTCCAGAGCCCGTTTACTTGTTATAGAAAAAATATTGATAGATATGTCTCTGTTGACTTGGATATTGCTTTTTAGTTTTGATCTAACTAATTTACCTTTTCAGTTCGAAGGAAGAAGAATACTATAAATCAACAACAGACATTATTACTTTAACTCCCATGAATAAAAAAATCACGGTATAACGACGTTGTTTGTTCAATTGCATTGACAAAATTACAGTTTTATATTTTCAAATAATAAAGATCAATTGAAAATTAATTCTTTCTCTTTTAAAACAATTGAGACTAATTTGGTTTCTTGTTTTACAAAAAAATATGCAAATATAGAATTCTAACCTGGAGTATCGAATTGCAAATGATTGTACCACTAATTAACGTGTATTCTTGTAAATTGAAAACAACACTGATGACTGAGTATATTAAATTTGTTTTCGAACTGATTTACATAAATTGAATTTGAGGTTGATGCGCCAAAATGACTTTTTTATTGTTTTTACATCAACGAATGACCATTTCAGCTTGTATGTTTGAAAGACTAACAATTACATATCAATTTGATGCTAAAATATTTTGTTCGAAAGCAGCTACAGTTCTGTAAAGATACAGCCGTAAGAACATATCTAAACTACCTTGTAATGTAATTCTAAGATTATATAAATTATAGTTATCGCCAAAGGTCTTTTTTCTCATTTTGGTAAATTTAATAAATTACGAAACAAAGTTAGCAGGTTTACAATGAAATGATTACAGATTAAATTTGTAGACAATGCTTATAACAGCAGAGCATTACACTCCAGATGAAAAATCTTGTTAGAAAAAATATGTAACACTGAAGCTATGTTATTGCATTTTGCTATTCATGTTTCCCTAGTGCTGTGTCCGTACGTTCCCTATCTCACGTAAATCTCACTAATATAGTGCGTGAACGAGACAATGTCTGCTGGCGTTAATAATTTAACAAAAGGTTACTTACAGGCATATAAAATTAAATTATTGTAATAACATTATCGTTACATGTTACAACTGCAGAAAAGAATAAATTACAGTTCTTCCACATAAAATAGGACTCCGAGTAGCATATCATAATTTAAATAATATTATTTAATATTGAATAGAAACTGACAAAAGCATAATTCGTGTATCAATGCGCCAGAGCCTAGACTGTCAAAAGCAACCAAAATTAACTAAGCTCTGATACAATTGAGTCAGTTCCGGCGACTAAATGCAGGTGAAACCAACTGAATTCAAATGTGCATTAGAATTTAAACTGTGTGTTAATTAACTGAATTAAAATGTATGTTTAGTAAATTGACTGAATTTAACCTCAACTAATTTAACATAATTTTCATTAAAGTTTCACCCGACGTATAATAAATCTACTTTGTATCAACCATTTGAACATTTATGGAAGACACTTCATAAATGGAAACGCAAAACGTTACTTCATATAAATACAAAATAAATTTTTTTAAAGTTGAATGCAGATATGTCGTCGATAGTTTCATAAATATTTATGATATCATCGCTGCATAAACTGAATAAACTAATACATGATGAAGAGGAGATACTTTTCAGAATGAAAATTTATTAATTTATTCGAAAAAGGTTCCATTTCATTTGGCTGTTGAGAAAGAAAAAAGACATTTTTAAAACGCAACCCTTTAAATCAAATATCATTTCCCCTATAAAAAGGCTTTGAATGTATAACACAAATTTTTCCAGTCGCCAGCTAAAAGCAATAACCAGACTGAAAAAGTATTTTTAATTAAAAAATTTTAGGGGAACGACGACAACGACAACGACGTCGAATTGTGTGTGCTGCATATAAATATTTCAAGTATCTATTTAAATCTGCTTTTATTAGTTACCTTTTGGATCCTATCACTTAGATTTATCTTGGATGCTTGATTAACTATTAAATACATGCCGATTCATCAAAATCAATTCAAGTTATGATTTCTCTATTTGAAGATATTTCAATAGAAATATAAGTTTTAATAATTTATACTAAGGTGTTTCTTTGAAAGATAGTTAAGCAGGGTGGCAGTAGAGTACTTAATGAAATAAAATTAATAAGAAATAGCATCTCCTAACTGATCAACAAGTTCATAAATTAATTTTTTATATAATTTTGTTAGATAAATTCTGAGTTAATTATTTTCAACTAAATTCTATGTCCAAACAGATTAAACCTCGTAAAGTTTAAATTAACTGTTAGTTCAAGATTTCCTTAATTAGCGAAACTCGAAAGATTAAAATCAATTTTAAAATCGACTTCTATTTTCAAATACAAACTAAGTAGCTAATTAGAGAAAGCTAGAAATATGAATCTTTTAATCAGTATTTCTTATCAATTTAACAGCGAACAATCACATCTTGTAATAAATTAAAACACGCTTTGCTATCTTAAGTCTTACTAGACGAATTCACAAAATCTTGTATAAACCGGCACGTTTAATATCACAGTTTAAAAAGTAGAATTTAGTTATGTTTAAGTTATTTTAAAAAACAAATTCTGTCTATCTGAAGGAGAAGAGTTATCTACTGATGAAGTAATATTAAGAAATAAGGTTCTAAGAACAAATTTATAATAAACTTAGTACAAAGTTATCTATGATTCCCACCTAAATTAAAAATTGTTAGGCCTCACAGACATGACCTAATAAATGTTAGAAATTGTTTGATTTTTAGATTAACGATGTACCAGTTTAGAAAAAACCTAAAATAACTCTAGATGTCAATAACTTATCTAATCTGTAATCACCACGTTTACGTTAAGTATAAAACCAGTAAATTTTATCGTCCGTAATTATGCGGGCAAACTGGAAGATCACACTTTCACTTCACTGCTCGACGAAGTATTCGAACCGGGGACAGTTCTCTGAGCTGATTCCGAGATCTTCGTTTACCTGTCTGGTGACACCATCTTCCGGACTAGAAAATCATACCTTGCCTCCTATCTCTTCCCTCAATGACCCCGATCAAGGAAATACGTTTGATGAATCTTTCCAGTCTAGCAGGTGATAACGACTTGATTAAACTTAAATAAAATATGAAATTGCCCTTAAACGCCTAAACACCGTTTAACTCATGACCTTGTATCTGCCTCCGTTTCCAGAAGTAGACCAACAACCTGATCAAATCGCAGGTCTAGACAATATGATTTTGTCTTTAATAAGTACCGGGATCAAGTAGCCAAAAGAACTTTCTTATTCAAGAGATTCTAGAACCTCTATTACACAGCTAGACCTTGCCTCCACTACCGTCGATAATTTAGACTCGGCTCCCAAAGTATTCTATTTATGAATCATATGTTTACCCTAATGTTTTCAAAGCTCTTCTAGATATTAAAACACTCGCGCTGCTGTAGCGGTCAAGCGTCTACCCTTGGCCAAATTACAGTTGCTTTACAATTTCAATGTCTACCTAGGCCATTACCCTTTCACCTATCGAAAATATAGAACAACCCTAATCCCGAACATTAAAAATTTAAGTAGCTGACGTTATCGATTGTGTCGATCCTTCTGAGAATTCTCCACAAAATTCTTGCAAGTAGATTCTCTCATCTGTCCTTAAATCCATTAGAAACTGGATTTATTAAGCTTAACATCACCATCCAACACGGTATTATCAAAACCTGTTATAGTCGAGCACGACTGAACCTCCAAAATGCCTCTGACTTTGATGTTGTTTCAAGTTTCAAACCTACACACATCTATGTTAGCTTAATGCAATATGACTTCTTACTTCCATTAAGACAAATCCAATCAAGATCAATAGAGGTGTGAAATAAGGTGATCACACGTTCCCTGTTTTATTATTTTAATCTTTTTATAGGCGCTACTGGATATCCTCGCTTTATTGCAGGCGAGTCAGTGAACAATGGAGAATTAAAAATTTCAGCTTTATCATAATAAGATCACTTGTTGATCCTAAGTCATTTTCAAGGGAAAACTCATCCTCAACCGCTGCTCGCACTGCTTTGACAGGCGTGGGCTTTCTATCAATGTTCAAAACGGCACGTTTTGTCGGCTTTTGTTATGCCCAAAAAGAAAAAAAACTTCATTTTTACGGTGTCCAATTTTCAAATTACTAGTCAGCTCACCAAACAAGCTAACACCAAAGACCACTTTCGCTATTTGGGTAATGCCAGTGTATTTAAACAGAACAAATTACTCAAAACCGCCGTTAGTTTGATTGAAGCCCCACCAGACGATAATGATCATTAGACAGTATAATCTACACTAATGGAAAAAATTAAAAAAACAAAAACAATTTTCCAAATTTTTTACTGATTTTAGAAATGCTGCATCTCAGTGAAAAATGCTCGTATCGTAAACTGCCCTTTAATTTTCTGTACGATCATTGCTGGTTGCTGAGATATCGATGATTAAAGACAAAAGGATCCTTTTCCATTAAAAGTCTGGTTTCTCGGTGAAAAATGGTCGTATCGAGATTTAAAATAAAGGAAATTGAAGCTGAATAAACAAGCTATCCGGTCCATGCAATGGTTTAGCTGAAAAAAACTTTTCCGAGTCTGTGGACCCAAAAAAACCATTTGCAAAATTTTTTTTGCTCGCTATTTCTTAGGGTTGCGTGATAACCGTAACTCCTAAAAATTGTTGACTGAAGATCTGAAAACTAGAATCTTGAAGCTCAAAATGCTTTTTTAAAATCTCGATACGAGCATTTTTCATTGAGAATTTGGGAAATTTTTTAGTTGCTTTAATTTTTTCCATTAGTGTACTTAAGTAACCCCGCCTACAGCAGCTGAGTATGAGATAATCTGGTAAGTCCATTCATCAACGTCACGCTGTTGGGCTGAGGTTTGAGTCTATGTCGTTTACTAGAATCCATTTTAGCTATTATTTTGCTATTTTGCATTCTTAAGGAACCATATCCACCGCGGCACGACTTCTCGTTTTGATGCTTCTACAGATTCTGTTGACAATTAAAAGATTTTACGCAGCTTCATTTGGCCCATAGTTAAAGAGAAAAATCTGAGAAATATCAAAAAGGTAAAATGAGTGCCTAAATCAAAGTTGAACTCTTCAAAAGCTTGAACGAATATTTTCTATTTATGTAAGCATTAGCTTTTTAAAAATTAAATCGAGTAATTCTTGAAACCCGAACAAATTTGTTTTGCTTATATTTTATTTTCGCTGTTATCTACCATAATTTACTTCATTTTTGAGTCTTGAATTTTGCAACTAAAAAACAAGTTAATATCAAGATATAACAGCAAGGATAGGTATGCACTTGTGCATTTAGTTCATAAATATTCTAAGATTTGTGAACCGTAAACTTCTAAAAAGCAGAGACATACACAAAGTTAAGAACACGTGAAAATTTCCCCTAGGAACTGCTTTCATATAAAGCTTTAAACGAATGTGTTAATCTCGCAAGCTTATTTTAGCCTTTATGGTAAAAAGTTCAACGCTGTTTTTGGTGTAGCAATTGTATTGTCTTGTGTGTATTACTTGGTTATGCATAATGTTAGTGCATCAAATTAAAAAGTTTTGCTTCTTGCAGAGAAGTACTACTGTGCGCGCATTTCTTTGGAGGAAAGTTTACCTAATTTTCTTTAGAATTAATTTGTTGCGTGACTTTATATAATAGAGAAAAATTGATTTTCAACTTTGAATTAACTGCCTGTCACCAAAGCGGAAAACGTATATAAATTAGGAAAAATTTATTATTAATAATACAAGTTTAGTTATCTAAGAATTACAGACCTACTTAAAACTTGAAAAGAAATTATCTCATGTTTAATTTCTGAATAAACAAACAGTAAAATTGGAAGGATTTTATCATAACAATAATTTGAGTTTTATCGGGTAATTATTTTTAAGTGACGAAAGTTTTACTAAAGCCGAAAGTTGATATTCAGTCATGTCTACAAATTATATGTTAACATTTCATTATGTATTGACATTTTTCGATATTTTATATTCATTCTTTTGGCATAAATCCATCTTAGTTTACTTACATGAACTGTTGTTTCTTTGTTTTATTTTTCATTTTATTCGTCTATTCATTTACTGTTTGTAGTTTGTCCGTGGCCCTATTGTCTGAAAAGGTCGTTAGCATTGCATTCTCAATCTATGGAGTACCACAAGTATGGAGTAGGTCGAGAATTGGTCTTAGGACGCTGCCTTGTGAGACTCCGGTTCTAATCACTCTGAGTTCTGAATAAGTACGATCTTGCTTTACTCTGCACAGTTTATCGGAAGTGTAAGGTTTATGAGTACTGTGAATTGTTTTGCAACATTTTGTTTAGCTTATGATCGTGATCTCATCATTGCTTGGGCAACGTCGAGGAACAATGTCGAGCAGATTTTGTTTTATTCCGGTACTTCCCGATTATGTTAGTAATTCTTGGTACCTACTATAAAAAGTTTTCTGCCGATTCTAACACGCAAATAACACTCTGAATAGTGCCCAAAGGACCACATTCGCGAGAGTTAATGACAATAGGGTAAATCTGATAGATATATGAGCGTACATTTGCTAGAAAAATTTGCTAAATAACGAACTTTCCTTACTAAGTTGTTTATAAATAACAATATAACGCATGCTCGTTTTAAATCTTTTCGTCCTTGTAAATATATTATTTCCTTTTAAAAATAAGTTTAATGTCTTTTTCTCATGTATAAAAATATTTAGTTTATTGTCCCTGACATTAACAGAATTTATTTCGTGAGAACGTTAAAATTTTCTGCTGCTCTTTTGTGAACTGTTTTCTTAAATATTAAATTAGAGGCAAATTCTACCTCTAAATGCTTCTTTTTCTCGTTGTATTTATGCTATTTCGTAGAAATTTGAACCCTTATTTAATAGTTTTATTACCCCTAAAGCTATATATTTTGTCAGCTTGATAAGCATAAGTAAAATTTATGGTTTCTGCAAACATCATGTGCAAGATGCAAATTCTCGTTATGTCCCGCCCTGTTTACAATAGTTGAATGGATTGTCTAAACATACGATTCTTTCAATAACGAATTATCTGCTAGTTCAACCCTCTTGAGGGGTTGGAATTGGCGTTTGTCGCTTGAGAACTCGAGAGAGTCTTTCATCAGCTTCCATCAAATCAACACGCTTTCTCTGTGTTAACCCTAGTGGGTATTTGGAACTTACAATTTTTCGCGTATTACCGTGAAGTTGATACTTCTAATAAAGTGCAAAGCCTGCGTGTAAATTTCAATCTATTAATTAATGATAATTTGCGGTAGGTCCGGATGTATCAAATCCTTATTCTCGTACCTTCAACATTTCGCCGACCAGCGGATTGCTGTAATATAAATTGTGCAAAAATGCCGCGAGTTCAGTGCACCAAATGCTGATCCTGCTTATAATCAGATTAGTTCCTAATAGGAACTATCGCTACCTATTTTTATTATTTGTTTTGAAGAAGAAGCATTATTGGCAAACCCCAATTGCCATTCTGTCGTCGCAATTATTTGCAAACAGTATCTACAACTTAATTTCTCACCACCGATCGTCTCAGACTGGTGAAAGACCTGCGCACACCAGTTGCTATTAGCGAAAAACCTGTTGAACCGGTCACAGTGGTGACAGGACCATTAAATTTATTTGCGCATAGTTAAATTAGATTACATGTCGAATTATAACGTAACTGCCTTGTTCTGAATTTCGATAACTTTTATTTGTTTACTCTTTATGAACAAGATTTGTATGTAACTAGCGTTTATCTTTGTTGTTTATACATGCTAAAAATTATTAAGGTAACACTTTGTTATTTAATAACTTTATTTGGATTCTCTTGTTTAACATAACTTTAAATAGAGTATTTGGCTCAACATAACTATTTACGATCGAGAGATTCGGCTCTATGCGACAACACCTGCAGGTGGTGATTTTAAAGCTAAACTTTGCGTTACTTATTGCCTCGTATATCCTTGTCATTATTTATGCCTCTATCATAATAGATCAACGAATCTTAACTCAAATATTTACGGTTACTTCATTTTATGTATGTCTTTTGGCTTTCTCGTTCCAGTACTGAATGTACCGTTAAACCGTAAATACAGATACGTTTTGTCCGGTTTTGTTTACCGTATATTTATTTGTTTTGTGTGCTTTGTTTATATGTTTCTAATTGTTTATGCAGGATTGTGTTACGTTCCAATTGTGTAACCGGATTTCTGTAACTTTCTCATATATATCTATCTGTTTTACAGTATGCAAATATATGTATTAACTTACCTTGATCTTTTATTGTTTTGCGAGCATACTGATTTAATTACAGGGAACAGCTGTCCAGGAACCAGTGGCGTCGACTCTCTCACACGAGTTCGACTCTGGCTAACATCTTGCTGTAGGCTCTTCTATTCAAAACTAGGTTATCGTCATACAACTACAGCTGGCGCCCTATTAACTTCAAGAACCCTAAGATTATCGCATCTCTACTACCGTATAGCATTTCAGATGGCATACCTATTATGTATATGATTACATTACCGATGGGTCTCTAATCCCAGTTTTACCCATAACACATTTACACTCAGAGGAGTGTACATTACACTGAACGTAGTGCATGAATATAAAGACAAAATTTTGTCTTTCCCAGAAATAATTAATTATGCAAGCATTGATCATCATACCTACAAACGATCGTTTCGGCCTTGTTTGGATTCATTAGTGGAGAATAACGACTATGAATGCTTGCGTGTAAGCTTCATGCTGGTTATATAAAAACACTAATATAAGATACACAGCATGAGAAGATTTAGGCGTATCTAATGGCAATAACGTCTCGACGTCTCACTCTAGAATTTTTTACCGTGCATGGTAGAGTGTTTGTATTTAAATGCAAATTGATGATCTCGTACGATATTAATTTTTTATCCTCTATTATGATTTTGGGCTTTTTTAATAAAAAGCTTCTCTTACAATTTTGAAACAATTGGTAATAGTGATATCGGTTTTTATGATTTAGTTTGGTTTAGAGATGTTTTGGATTTGGGTAGCATGCTGACGTCTGCTACCTTCTCACTGGTTTATACATGTTTTATCTTAACGGAGGTATTCATGAAATAGGTTAGTTTGCCCATACTTTTTCTGGAAAGGTGTTTCAGTGTTTTTCCTCGGAACTTTCTTGAAAACTATGTTGGTGTTGAGTTTGGTTACAACTTTCTCTGTCTTCCACTGTCAACATTCAATAGTGTACATTAAAAATTTTTTCAAGATAGGTAAACATTGTATGACTGATTGCAAACGTTTTTTAGTTACTTTTCGTAGTCTCATTAGATAGTTATTAACAAATTCTTCTTTTTGTTATAATAATTCATCTTTAAGTATCTGAGTCGTGTTTTCAAGAATATTTCTATCAGAAGAATCTCAAGTTTGCTGCCACTTTCTTTAGGCCTTTCTTTTTTTTTTAAATAAAATTTCGTATTTCTACTGCGTAATTAATGCCCAGTCTTATACACGATACCTTTTGGTGTTGTTTCGTGTAATTAGTTGAACAATTTCAGTGAAGTTTTTGGCTTCTTCTCCAAGTTGCTGTTTGGTTTCTAACGGGACATCAAGATTAATTTTGTTCTGTAGTTCTATCTGGAAACTTTTTCAGTCAGTTGATTTATTGGTTAAGGTAGACTTAATTTCTTTTTTGATTATTTTCTCACTTAGCATTTATATAATTGCTTCAGTAGGTCTCGAATTTTGTTACTGCCTGTAGGATTTTGCCGTGGGATGAATGTTACGTCCAGTTTTTTCTGATTGCGTCAGACAATTCTTTGCATATACCAGCTGTATACCTATGAAATGAGACTTTCAGCTATTAGACCACAGATGTCGCTAGGAGTATTTTTAAACTGTCCCAAATGTCTTATTTTTTTCGTCTGTCATCTGTCAACAATATTCAATTCATTGTTTGTGATGTTTCATACAACAACGCATTTGTTTCGCTCTTAAAAATGTCGAATTTCGTGCCTTCAAACTACGATTTGCGGACATCGTTGATTTTCTGTTATCAATTGAAGAAAAACGCTTCTCAAGCTCATCAAATGCTTATAGAAGCTTACGGTGGACATGCTCTAAGCAGAGCACAGTGCTTCAGGTGGTTTGAAAAATTCCGAAGTGGTGATTTTAGCGTGGAGAACGAGGAACGTGGCCGGCCACCGAAAAAGTTTGAGGACACCGAACTGCAAGCATTGTTGAATGAAGATGATGGTCAAACGCAAGAAATGATGGCAGAGCAGTTGGGAGTGACCCAAAAAACCATTTGCAAACGTTTGAAAGACATGGGCATGATTTTAAAGGTCGGAACATGGGTGCCGCATGAACTGACTGAAAGGCAGCAAGAGAACCGAAAAACCACTTGTGAAATGCTGCTCTCCCGGTTCAAAAGGAAGTCTTTTTTGCATCGAATCGTTACGGGTGTATTTCTCCAATCCCAAGCGTAAACGATCGTATGGTCCGCCCGGCCACAAGCCAAAATCAACGGCCAAACCAAATCGCTTCGGCCGCAAGGCAATGCTGTGTGTTTTCTGGGATCAGCATGGTATGATTTGGTACGAGCTATTAAAACCAGGTGAAACAGTTGACGGTGCACGCTACCAACGACAATTGGCCGATTTGAACAGCGCTATACACCGAAAACGCCCAGAATATGCCGATCGGCGTCACAAAGTAATTTTGCTTGATGACAATGCACCACCACATCGAACAAGAGCGACCCGGGAATTGGTGGAGACGTACGATTGGGAACCGCTGGTGCATGCGGCTTACTCACCAGACTTGGCGCCTTCCGATTATCATTTGTTTGCATCGATGGGCCACGCACTTTCCGAGCAGCGCTTCAATTCTCATGAAGAAGCCAAAAAATGGCTCGATGATTGGTTTGCGGCCAAAGACGGCCAATTTTTTTGGCGCGGCATTCACAAATTGCCTGAGAGATGGGTAAAATGTGTCGCTAGCGGTGGCTATTATTTTGAAGATTAAATTTGTAACCATTGTTTGTTAATAAACGTTTAAAATTGAAAAAAAAAGTCTCATTTCATAGGTATACACCTGGTAGTAGTGATGATTCTTGATCTTCATGCTACTTTTTTGGATTTAAGATCACTTCTAACAACAAATCTTTCTGTTACAGAAAACTTTTGTAATAGTCTTTGTTAAGGTTGCATCTTAGTGGACAGTTTAGGGTTCCTACTCGAAATGTCTGTTATAGGAATGTGAATATTGCATTGTGTTAAATTAGGGTGGTATAACAAAATATTTTTATTAGAAAAAGACGCATTTTGCGGACAAAATGCATTAGCAACTTTCTTTGACAAAACGATTGTTAACTTTGGAAATAGTGAAATTTTCTAAGTTTTAACTTTTTTTTAAGATAAAGAAACTAACAGATATAAAGAACACATAACATAAAGAAATCTTGCAATTAGCTTTCAACTTTTAGAATGACAAGTTAATTAAGCACATTAAAAAACTGAAATAATTGGAGGCGAGACTAGTCAGTCTACATTAACAACTGAAGCTTTGTCATTTGCCTTTCTTTCTATTTCTATGTAAGAGAAACCTAACTTTATGTCTCTACATAGCACAAAAGGCTGCTATTTGAAAATATAACATCTTTATACGCTTGCATTTCATACAAGCAAGTATAGTTTATAACTTTGTCACAAATTACATTACGGTATTTCATCTACACATGGAGAGATAGTAATAAAACAGAGACACGGCATTACACATCTCACGGGAATTTCTAGTCCTTCGTTGCAACGTGGCTACGCTAAGATACTTTGTTCGTTTAAATCAAATACTCTAAGGAATGTAAACGTGTTCGTATTTCAATAAAGAAAGTTTCTCTTTCCTAACTCATACGTACGTTGAAATATTGGATATTACGCAATCAGTGGCTACTTGATTAAAGTAATTACATTTTGTCATTACTTTGATTTGAAACTGACTAGTTAGAATTTTCTGTAATTATTATATCCCTCTTCCTTTCTTTACAACTTCTTCTTATTTCCCTTTTGCAAATTTATTCTACGGAGAATATATTCAATCGGAAGTTAATTCAACTCTGCAAGTCAAATAACATAAGGAGAATGTATTTAAATAAATAAAAGCTCGTATTTTGAATAGCTTAATTTGCAGTCTATTTTTAAATTGTATTCCTTTCCTCGAGCATTTTCCAATTTCGTAATATGTAAATGTTTTGCTTTTAAATTGGAAACTGTAGGTAATATATTTTATATCGAAGAAATATTTATTTTATAATTAATAATTATATTATCTAACTAGCTAGTTATTTTTCTGGTTCAAAGAAAACAGTTTTAACGATGCAAGTCTAAAAAGCTTTATTTGTGTAGGCTTGTTACGAGTTTCTAAATTTATGTAATTTTAATATACCAGGTGTAGAAATAACTTCGAATACCAACGTGTAATTTACATTCGGGTTTAAACAATTACTGAAATTTAATTCGCCATATAACCCAATAGATGTTTAACATAATCAGTGTCTTCCAGAAATGCGATGTAAACGAACTTGTTTTCTGACGGATTAAGACTCGCTCGTACGATGAAAAACCTCCCTAAATTAGCTTGCCATATGGTTGCTACATGTGAAAAAACTTGGAAATGCATAGGAATACCAGGCCTATTAATAACCTAAAGTACGTAATTACATAGATGCTCATTACAGTTTTGTACAAGATGATCCTATCATACCTGTAATCATAACACTTAGGTTCATTATGAAATCAGTAAATGTATGCCGAGCTTGCCCGTGTACAAATACCCGACGTTTTCCTTGTCGAAGCCCTAATATTTAATACTGTCATTAAATAAATCTATTTTTTCGTTTTATCTTTTTTTATCTATAGATTTCCAAAAGGTACCAATATTGTTTCTTTAATGCTTCTACAGATGGTAGTCCCATTCAAACAGGACCACACATTTATTTAAAAATTTTAAAAACTACGAATGATAAACTCATGATATTTTAGATTTATGTATATTATTGTCCACCATTGTCGATCACCTTTTGCCATTTCTCAGGCATCATGGAAACGCCTTGATATAGCCCACGCCCCAAACCATCTTGCAAAACCTCATCAATCCTATTTTTGAGGACATCAAAGTTGGCATATCGAGTACCACTTAGACCAATCTTCAGATTGCCAAAACAGTTGAAATCACATGGCTGTAGGTCTGGTGAATATAGTGGCTGGATCCGTGTTTCGATTTGGTTTTGATCAAGCCACTCACGCACCTCATTGGCAATGTGTAGACGCGCATTGTCATGTGCGAGAATGGCTGCCATCCAATTTGGAATATTGCGAGCCAGAAAGTCTCGGTACACCTCGCCGGTCACAGTCTGTCCTTGCTGTAGCAGCTCCCAGAAAGCAATGCCGGTGATGTCCATGGCCATCATGATCATTCTTTTAACAGGATGCAAGTCTTCACGGACTCGAGTTGCCGGTGAGTCGCTCGGATAGGCCCAAGTTCGCTTCTTGGCTAATTTGGGTGCCGTGTACAATCCTATCCATGACTCATCAATGGCAAGAGTTCTGTTTAGCAATCTTGGGTGGCGTCGAT
Organism: Ignelater luminosus; assembly: GCA_011009095.1. Taxonomy (NCBI): domain Eukaryota; kingdom Metazoa; phylum Arthropoda; class Insecta; order Coleoptera; family Elateridae; genus Ignelater; species Ignelater luminosus. The sequence goes on from VTPC01090568.1 coordinate 152,572, forward strand.
GACGGAGTAGATTATGAAAACACACATCAATTCTTGCTTGAAGCTGTTCTTCATTCAGTTCGTGAGGCACCCATTGACACACCAATTTTTTCATTTTCAAATCAATTGCCAAAATACGGTATACAGTTGATTGCGCAACTTGACATTTGCGGGTGTAGGGACACTTTCTAAAAACTAGAGATTCGAAGAAGATTTAGTTTTTGGAATGTGACATCAAGCCAGACCTACCGAGAAAAAGGGTCTTGTTTTGAATCCCTTTCAAACGTACCTAAAATTCTTTACAAATATCTTAAACACTTTTATGCATTATAAATAATTTTCGTAAAAGGTTTAATAATTTTGTTTACCGCCTAATTCTTAGAGTATCTAACACAAAACTCTTTTATTAGAAATTTTTAGAAAATCATTAATGTAGTTTTTCTACAAACCCCGCTCTTTGCATGACTTGTATATATAAAGCTTGTAAACATTTTAAAGACTCTCTTAGTGTTTGAATCTCAGCCGAACATCAACTCACATCAGTTGATCGGTTCTTTATGGTTCCACAACAATTGTAAGAACTTGTTAACCTGTGTACAAACTTTAATAAATAACGTTTATTTTTACTATTTATTATTATTAAACGAGCCCGCATATTATTATAAACCACCAGCACCTCCGTTACCTCTTCACGGGCAATTTCACGCACAGACCAGCCTCTGTTTTGATGCAAACGATCTTGAATTATCGCCATCACGTCGTCTCGGTTATCAAGTGAATGATGGGCACCACCACGGGCTTCCGACATGTCAATTCTACCTTGCTTGATTTTTGTTACCCAATTTTTCACCGTGCTGAGCGGCATTGCCATCTTGTCTAACGATGCCTTTAATTCAGATTGAATTTCGGCTGGCCCTTTTCCTTGCAAAACCGCAAACTTTATGTAATTACATTGATCATAATTATCAACTGAATCAATCAACTTTTGTCGGTCCATTTTAAAGTTGAAATCAATGCAAATTTTTTGTAAACAAACTGAATGATGACAGATTCAAAACATAAACAAATTGTGCTATAGCACCCTCTACTGTCTTTGTAATATGCGAGCGAACGCAGTCCTATTTGAATTGGACTACCTATTAGATAAATTAAAAGGCTCTAAGCAGTTTAATTTAAGCCACAGGTGAAGAAAGAGGACTGAAAATGCCAAAAGGATGAAATGAATGCCTAAATCAAAAATGAACTTTTCATCATCTCTAATTAGAACTTGAGCACTGATTCACACTTCCAAAAGAAATTAAAAATATTATTAAAAGACTGAAATATTAGTTTAGTTACAGAGGATTTTAATAAAGAATGACAACAAAATATTTTTGGTGTGACGAAGATAATCTTTAGATTCAATTAATCACTATAGCTTGTTTAAATTAACAACTATCTAAATCTTGAGGTTTGCTCAGAAAAATTAAAGCAACACCTTTTGTAAACTCTTTCAGGGAATAATCTAGCAGCATAGTTTAGGTACAATATTTGTGCATCCGAGTTAGTCTCCACATCTAGCCTACAATGCTTGCATTTGAAGCTATTCGCTTCATCTTGGTAACAAAGTTAGTTTTGTATCGCGAATCGTGGCTTTGCTCCAAGGAGGTCAAAGTCTGTGTTATGTTGCAAAAGATCTCAGTGTGGCACCATCAATAGGATCAATATAGGATTCAATAGAAGATATAGGTGAATACACTCTTAACGACCTTGCTAGGGCTACTAGAGTCCCGGATTGTAATCAGATAGTTAACAATAGATTGAGAAAAAAAAGGGTATAAGATGATTCTGAAGACTAGCACATAAATCTTGATTGAATTTCTTTAACAATCACATCGATTGGTATTCGCCCCTGTAACTCTTCAATGGTACATCTAGATTTTGTCAAACACGATGTGACAGGTGTATAAAAATATGGAGATGTCGCGATGAAAAATATTAGCAAGCGGCCATTCAGGAGGAACCTAGATAGATTCTGGAACAGATCTGTGATAGTGTAAGGAGGTATCAACATAGATCATAGAACAAATGTAGTGGCGATTACTGTTCGCTTGAACCCTGTAGATAAATTAAAGAAGTTCTAAACATTTACTCGCGCTAATAACGATTAAATTGGTCGCAGGTTTATTATGCAGGCCTCATAGATCAAAAGGAATTAAGCACTTTTTCAGAAGTACGGGATTCAAGTCATGAAGTGTCCAGCAATTAGCTTTGACTTGAATCCACTTTAACATAGCTAGAACATACAGGACAAAAGGGTCGGAGCACGTCTTGATGCACCTAAAATTCTGCAACAGCTTCGAGAGGTACTACAAAAAAATGGTACCTAATACATCAAGATAATTTTAAATATAGATTTTGTTGATAATTTGTAAGGTAATATTCACAAAATTTAAAGGCACCATAAACAATCTTGAACTGAATTTCTGTACAAAATACAAAATAACTAATAAATGATTAAGGTTTATCACAAGGTTGAGTTAATGTTTTCTGTGAGCAGTGTATTTTTAAGTGCAATTGAATTTATTTGATGGAAGAGTATCTAAAACAATAAATTTGTTTTTCTTGGAGGAGACGCTTTTGTAGCCCTATATCCGGCCTGGTAAAACATTGTTTTGATATAGAATTGGCTTAATATTCATACTCAGTGTATATGATCTGTCAAAGTCCAAAGATCTCGGATATTTATGTGCCGAAAGCTATAGGTGTACAGAAATAGGCGTGAATAGATGCCAAGAAGTAAATAAAATCTGCAGTTAGAACCCAAAGAAGCAGTACCCCGAAACAGTGTTACAGCGTTTGCTGGGGGCTTTAATATTGACAAAATTTATTTTATTAAATTCTGCCAAAATGGTATGTAAATCTTAAGTAATCATTTCAACGGAAGTTAAAAACAAAAAAGGTTGTTTTAGTTGTGCTCGGTACAGTTAACTCATAAAGTGTCTAAAATTTTATATATTTAGCGGTATTTATGTGTGAATAGTGACAATTCTTGCACTATACAGACACTAACTTAATTAATGGATTTTATTAATGTCTATAACTGCAATGTAAGAATTGCTCTTATGTTAAATAGTAGAAACTCAAGAACAGAATATTTTATCTATGACTGTTGAATAAGAGACCCATTTACCCTTGAATACTACTGCGATGTTACTTTTTGAGTTGACAATATATATTATGAAGAATCTTATTCTTTGTCTTTCATTATTCCTATGGCCAAAGATGAATATCTTGAGATATTGACCAAGAACGGGTGGGATATGTTAAAAGAAACAACTAGGCATAAATTTAGAAAATAGTTAGAGATAGATCTGATTTGAAGAAATTTAGAACAAGAACCATAAAAAAGAAGAAATTGTAACATCTAAAATGCACATGAATATTAAAACTCTCAATCAGCTTATCCCTTAGTCTCCCTATCTGATGTTTCTTCAGATAAGAAAACATCTTCATAGATGGTCTGATGTAAGTAAATTTAAAAGATTCTTATTAACTTGTTTCCTAAAATATCTCACTTGTTTCTGTGTGCTGTATTCTAACCTTAATTGTGAAATATGTAGGCCTGAACCTAATGGAAGCATATTCTAGTATGATCTTCAAAACTCCTTGTGTTTGGGTTAGCTTGCTTTTTCTGATTGTGACAGCTGTCCGATGAGAACTAATGCATCGTGAATAATATCAGTACCACGCATTAAGAAATTAAACATATCATTTGGACGAGTTATATTCTATTGTAAAAACTATTCTGAATTGTATTTCTGATTTTTCAGTCACAAAATTTAGAAAATTACTGATTTGAGACCTTACAATTGCTAGTACTTCACTCTCAACGATCTCTTGTTTCTTCTATAAAATCAAACTTGATTGGATGATAAAACCATATCAAACTACTTCTAAACTAATCTTGTCATAAATATAATTTAGAGGACCTTTGTTTTTACAATTTAATTTTAACAGAAGCTCCATAAATTGCAACTTTGAATGCAGGAAGTATTAACACTTTTTAAAATTAGTGAGCTACTATAGTGTAATAGAGACTGAAGTTTTCTGAAATTCTTTACAAAATAATAATAGAATCTTGGTCAGGGTAACATTTCGATTTTACTCGTTGTAGTGTAAAGTAGGAAGGTCACTAATCGAAATGTTTTAATAAAGCATTGCGAATCAAATTATACTAATCTTTAGTTAAACGTGACGCTATGAAGATGCTTTTAAGGCTTTTTTAGGAAAAAAGTTAGATTACAACACTACCTAATCCTTTCTGAACCTTTCAGCGTTTTTTGTTTCACAACTGGGTCCAAATGCTTTTAAATTAAGTCACCAATGCAAAAAGCAATTTCTCTATAGACAATTGTTCTCGTAAATGCTTGGTTTACTTTTCTGTTTCTTTGAACAGTTGGGAAAATCTTTCAAGCGCTTTGAATAAATTTTAATATCTTTTTTGTTTCTTTACGTTTGGAACTGAACTATTTAAAATAATGTTTTACTAATAAATGGACCTTAGACAACTTTATCCTTGAAGATGAGCTCTAATTGAATTTAAGTGAGGTCGGTGCAATCGTCCCTTACACTTTCCGAAGAAAAAACTATTTTTCCAACCATTTCTAGTTTTCTTCAAAATTTTATTACCGTAACGTTCACTTTTTTTTGACCTTTTATTATCAAATGCGAGAATACTAAACGGGGGAAATCATAAAAAGTCTGGTCTGCAGTAATGCCCCTATTCACCTATTAAGAATTTTAAAACAGTTATGCCACCAAAATTCAATTTTCTTTAAAGATTTGGAAATTTGTCTAATCCGAATGTCATCTCTATGTTGCTGCTAAAATTGATATTAATTTATCGCGTACCGATATGGTATTCACTATCATTTCTTTTGAGTAGCTTAGTGAAAGGGATGAGGCACATACAGAACAATAGTGGCCAAAATACGGATTTATATGCACTGTAAATTACTAAAATATGCGCATGTATGTGTACGGAAAATTAATCAAATATGCACTGGGTTTTTAAAAATATGCACTAAATTGTTCAAAATATGTAACTAAATATGCAAAATGTTGAATGTACGAGGGCTGTTTGACGGAAGTGTGACATTTCAATAAAAAACAGGTTTAGCCTAGATTTTTTTTATTATTTTTCAACATAGTTCCTTTCAAGTGCTACACACTTAGTCCAACGACTTTCCAATTTCTTTAAGCCTTCTGAGAAATGTTCTTTTGGCAACTCGTCAAAATAGACCTCCGTTGCAGCAATAACCTCTTCATTTGATGCGAATTTTTTTCCTGCGAGAGTTTTCAAATTCGGAAATAAAAAAAAGTCGCTTGGGGCCAGATCCGGTGAGTATGGTGGATGGGGAAGCAATTCGTAGCGTAATTGTACCAATTTAGCGGTCGCAATTGCGGATGAATGAGATGGGGCGTTGTCGTGATGAAAGAGCACTTTCTTATGTGCCAAATGTGGGCGTTTTTTCTTTAAGATAACATCAAAACGGGTCAATAAATCAGCATAATATTGGCCAGTTATTGTTTTACCCCTTTCCAAATAGTCAATATGGATTATGCCTTTAGAATCCCAAAAAATAGTCGCCATGACTTCATTAGCCGAGTGACCAATTTTAGTCTGCTTTGGTGCACGTTCGTCTGGTGAAATCCATTGTTTCGACTGTTCCTTTGTCTCAGCGGTGTGGTGGTGGATCCAGGTTTCGTCAACAGTCACATATCGGCGAAAAAACTCAACTGGATTACGTTGTAACATGACCAAACACTGATTTAAAAGTTGAACACGAATTCTCATTTGGTCCATTGCGAGTAATCGCGGCACCCATCTTGCCAATATCTTTTTCATACGCAAATGTTCGTGTAAAATATTATGCACCCGTTCGATTGAGATGCCAACAGCATCAACTATCTCGCGCACTTTTAAACGTCGATCAGCCATTACCATATTATGGATTTTGTCAACGATTTCCTTAGTAGTGACCGTTTGTAAGGGTCCGGGGCGTTCACCATCATCAGTGCTCATACGGCCAGTTTTAAATGAATTAAACCACTTGGAAACCATTCCATGCGATGAAGCAGATTCACCGTAATATTTCCGTAATTTCTCCTCAGTTTTTCACTGTTTTTCCACGTAAAAAATAATGTTTAATTAAAACACAAAATTCACGTTTTTCCATATTTACAAAATAGCACAAACTTAATTGATTTCTATAACTGTCAAATGTATACTATTTCACAGATTGACATGAAATTTGGAGGTTAAGCCTCCAAAAGACTGACGTATATGCTAATGTTTTCGATTTACCGATATCAGCGCCATCTAGCGGAAAGTCACGCTTCCGTCAAACAGCCCTCGTAAATATGAATTAAAAACTTTTATTTAACGTTGGTAATTTATTTATGTTGCAAAACTTTTAAACAAAAGTACAATAAAAGAAAAATATAAAACAGATATAGGAAGAATAGGAATACTAAAATACAATTAATAAAATACAAATTACAAAATATCAATGCATGTATAATTAGGGTAATTTTTAGAAAATGATTGGTTGCTTGTCTTTCGTACAATTATATAAGGTAATTATTAAATATTTTTCTAAATTATTAATGAGGAAAGATTGCCTTTTATCGAACGAGGATTTTATTTTTATTACTGAGTGCTCATAATTTTCAAAACTAAACTTACCCGCAAGTAAAGCCTTACTGCAGTAGGCTAGACATACAATCTCGGTTTACACACAAATATTCCTTCTTAAGAAACAATTGTTAACCGCTGAAAATGTTTTAAACAAAACTTGGCATTATGTAGTTCCTAAATAATTCACTGGACATTTGCAGCATTCTAGCCACATAGCAAATGGTTTTGGGAAATAATTCCTGTTTGAGAATTTATGAATTTCTTAATAATTGATTTTATTCTTTGAAATATTTCTACAACTGTACACACTGCAAGCAGGCACTTTTAAATTAAGTTTAAAACGTAACCTAAAAACTACTTGTAAAAACACCAGCAAATGTGAATGCAATGTATGTAAAAGTCAAGTGTCTGTTACGCCGATCTGCACATTGACGTCACACACATCTCAATTATTGCTCATAACTTCCTTATCGTGTGAGATAAACTTCCGAGAAATTACACACGAATATGAATACCTCAAAACTTTAATTTGAGACAAACTTTTTTTTGTGTCATGATCCCCTTCAAACTGCAATTGCTTGAAGGCACAGCCGACAAAGTCTTAAAAGTATAGTTATAGAGCCAATAATTCTTAGAACTTTTAAAAAGAAATAAAACTTGTTTGAGGGTTTGAAAGGTTCTTAGATTTTATTTTCTTTTTTTCTCGTCTTGGCAGTTTTAAATCTTTCTGTAATATACCTACATATATACAATGCATAACTTCAATTTCTTTACTAATGTTTTACATTTTTCACCAGAAAATCAAAGAAGTTGTGCATTGATATGCTCTTGATTAAAATATATGCACAATTGACTCGAAATATGCAAAATATGCAAAATTTATTTTGATGTCATTTAATTGTATTTTATTAAATACGGATAGAAACAAAAGCATTTTTTGACATATCTATAGTTACAAATATGCATTTGCATAGAATCCGTGCCTTGATAATGGCAATAGTGAATCTCGTTGTATCCTCTTTTGTATTCAAATGTCATCTGTCTCCACTTTGTGAGTGCTACAGTTTACTCCATTTTTTAATCGACTGCGTACAAAAGCACACTATGTTCGCACCTAGATGGTATAATTTCTTTACTGCTTCAATCCTACTATATGGGATACTAAAGAAAGTCTTCTTGTATTCGACCTACGTCATCACTAACCTTTGCTTTCACATCGTGCTGTGAGCTTATTTAGTATCGGTAGATCTTTATTGCATATGATTTTTACAGGTTGTAATAAGTAAAATCTTGAGAAAATATTTGTGATTAGTGTTATGTATTGGAAAAACCCGTTATCGATCTATAATTTGTAGGTTTCTTAAAATTGCCTTTATTAGTAAAAAGAGATGTGATACCTCTAGTTAGCTAGTCAGGTGTGTTTTTTCAGCATTTACTAAGATTTCTTTTATAAACTTAGCTATCTGCTCTTGGCGTGCTATTAGCTTCTTCAACCAAGAATTGAGAATTTTGTCCAAACCTGTAGCCTTTCAATTATCTGCAGTTTATACAACATCTCTGACTTGCACAAGTATATTTTAACCTCGTTTCAGAAATAAAATTCTGCAAGTTAAATTTTGTCTTGGCGCATTCATTTTGTCTTTGCATTGCGTTGTTCTCAATTTGTATGCTAAAATTGTTTTTGTTCATCCTTTTCTAACCCTATTACTACCTGCATATTTTATTTTCTTAACTGTCTATAAAATTTCTTTGTGTTGTAAGTATTAAAATGTTTTATTTTGATGGTAAAAATTAATTTTTCTTTGATACCGTCTTCATATGTTGGGCGTTTAAAGAACCTACCCGTTTAGGTTTTTTCTGAAGTGCTTGTCCAGCCTTCGTCTTTTCTTGTGTTCAGCGATTACAGATTTTTATTTTAGATCTGTGTTGGTTTGTTTCTTGACTTCTGGCGAGTTGAGTTCACCTTCATCGGAATAATTCTGTTGGCTTTTTTTATTACTTTTGTCACTTCATCATTCTTATTTATTTTTCCTAAATGATTGTTGGCCGTGTAATTGCTAGTCCTGTTGTAAAAGTTTTTAATTAACTGAGCTTGTAGTTCTTGGAATATTAAATATTTTCAAGGATATACTATCTTCACTATCTTCACTACCTTCACTATCTTCAATTACACTTCGTAACACCTTGGGTCTTGATAGCTTGAACTGAAATTAGTCAGCATCGGATTTTTCGTCAGTTTGAGTTTTGTTTTCAGCATTTTCAATAACTAGTAATTGTTACTCCTAAAGTTTGATGAATAAGGTGAATAAAGTTTTGTTTGTAACAGTTTCCTGTATTGTTGATAGTAATGCATCACATTATTTTTTTACTTGTCCAAGGATACCTTTCTTTGTAGTTTGTTAATTTTCCATTCTTGGTGTGGGTCTAAGACGTCGTGCAGGTACTGGCTTAGCTTGAGTTTCCTTGTTTTGATTTTCATATTTTTCAAGGTTTCCGAATGGTAGGATGATGTTACTATTGTTGAGTGTAGTTGCCCAACCGAATCAGTGCTTGTATGTATTATCCTCACCCTATCATTATCATTATTGTTATTTAATCTGAGCACCTGCTAGTAATAGCAATAGTAATTTTCTGGGATCAATATAATAATACAAAGAATTAACTGGAATAGATACCAATAAAAACGACTGGGAAAACTTTACAGACATTCTTAAATTATCTCATTATGTTCTGTTTTGAACATGAGAGTAGGTAAGCTGTATTTTAATTAAGGCATTTATATCACTTTATCTCTTGAAGTGCTTCTTGCACTTCCTCCTAATGTATATATACTACTTCCTTTTTAAAAAATTACTCAATGCAAACAAGAATTATCTTCTATTCTAAATTAAGCAAAATGAGCAGAATCTTTATTAGTGTTGTATACTGTATTAAAAATTTCTTTGTGCTGTGCTGCATGCATATATTACAAAAACCGTAAAAACGTTACAAGTGAATTATTCCTCGCTGCACGGTGTTTTTCTTCTATTTACTTTAAGTATAATATATTACAATCATTTAATTCCTTGTTTGGATTTTTAATGTTATTAGAAAAAACCAACAATACCACGATGTTAATTACGTCTAATTTAGGCGAGGTATAAAAATAAATAGTCCCAACGGTGAGGAAAAAGTCCAGCGGTTTCGTTAATGTTAGGCGGGATTTGTCGGAGGGTTTGTTGGCAGCTGTAATAAAATTCCATGCCCCAGAAACTCATAACAAGAAAACTCCTCAAAAAGAGTTATTTTCTCAACGAATTCATAACTAGGTACTTCAAAAACTTTACATCTATATGCTAAAAAAAGGGTTTTACCGTCCAATATTATTATTATCCAAGTCGTTGCGCAAAGTAATGACAAAATAAAGACGGGGGCGAGCCTAAGAAGGGATGGTTTCCGTATTTGGAAAGAAAACGTGAAGGGCATTATAATCAAGACATCAAGATGTGAATTTTAGTCGCTTTATAATGCAAACTACATTGATTGGTATGGCACGAAAGTTCGCCTTGTGTTCTCACTCAGCTTAATTATACAGAAAATGTATGGCATATATGTATGTTCAGGATTGCATTAACTTAACAAGGATTATGACGAAAACAAATTAGGAAATAAAACGGCAATTCCTTTGTGTTAGGGAGCTTATGGAGATAAATTTCACGTAGTACCTCAACTGTAGCTTTTGCATCTAAGGCTATGAACAAAGCTTCTACTCGGAATAAAGGGTTTATGGTTCGTCCTTATTGTATACTCAGATAGGAATGTAACTGAAAGATTTACGTGTGGAAATATTTCATCTGTGACATTCTGAATTATTGGATTTTAAGCTTAATTTTAACTTTGTTCTCGAGTAAATTTTTCTGATTTGAAAAATCTTAACTTTTAGGATTTTTAACATACAAAAGTTTAACATTTGAATATTTTATATTTCACGGGTAGTTAGTTTAAATCTGAAGATTTAAAGCGAATTCATTTTCAGCTTACATAATAAGAAACTTTCTTTTAAAGAATAAGTAAAAAAACAAGACGTTTCAACTAATTTTCTTATTCTCGCTTACCGTCGGGGTTCCTTATTAAAACTACAAAAGATTTAATTAAAGCGTTTTTTTTCTTATATAATTCGTTTAGATCGGTAGTTTAGACCAATTAGATCTTATTTAAACCATTGTCGTCTATGTGGTCTTTTGTATTTCCATTTCCTAGGTTTAATCAATACAATTAAGCCATCCAACGGTACATTCATTAATGACTCTGTTTGTTAGGCCTGAAGCTGTTGGTTCTCTGTGCACAGCAACTTCTTTGGATTAGCACATAAAATATGCAATTAGCATTACAATCAGCTCTTTGTTCGTCGTTACATTAGAATTGTTAGACACGTAGGCTTGTAATTAGAAAATTGAAATGTTATTATTAAAGTTGCAGCTAAAAGAGAGAATAAAGTTAAAATTTCAATTTGTACCCAAATTTTGTTCTTCTTAATTTGCATATTTTAAATGTTAAGATGTTATTGTTGTGCACTGAGAAATTGTTCGACGTAATTTAATTTATCAAAGCTATTTAGCTGCTATAATGCTATTTAGATATTCTGGAATACAAATTCAACGTCCAGCATAAATTATGTATAATGTAATGTAATCACTTTATAAAAATTGATTCAATATTATTTTCATGGGATATTAAGGCTAGCGCCGGTAGGTTGTCTTAGGTTATGGATCTTCAAACTATTTTAGATTTTCAAGAAAAACTAGGGGTTATTGGCAAGAAATCTAGATGGTGCTATCAACAGAAATACAACAGAAAAGTTCGTGTGTTACTAAAGTGTATAATACTTGGTTTTCCGCATTCCTTCATTATCATTTACCGTTTTAAGTGGATAAATTTGAAAGTCGTATAAATTTGCAAAGAATTTCAAAAGAAGGTTTAGATGTCAAGTCAGTAAGTAATAGGGTAAACCCCCCCCTTTAAACTCTGTAGGCAGAATTCACCCATACGTGAAATTTTTGCCTCGAATTTTCTCAACAGTATGCTTTGCACTCAAATGACTTCATCGTACATCCCCTACAACAAAAATACCTATTCGATTCAAAGCCTGGGAAATATATCGTGATTTCTCCCCTTGTAAGGTAATTTAAATTGTAATTTAAAAACAGCCAGTTCAAGTCTACATAATTACTTAAATGATTGAAATATCTGTCAAGATATTTTCAAAATGTTATCAAGTTTATTTTCCGACATTTATTAGTTACGAGTCTTTCGTTCTACGTCAGAGGACGTACAGACGATTTGTCGCTGTCTTTACTGCAAAAATTTAAAAATACTGATTTTACTAGAAATAACTATTTCTTGATGCCATTCTAGATTTCTTAATTATTGTTCTCAATCTAAGCAGACATGATTGGAAACAACAATATAAATGAGTTCTAATTTATAATTCTTTGCGTGTTAAGATGCAGAATTCATTAAAGACACGCTTTTAGCAACAATATCTTGTTTGTGGTGGCGTTCTAAGGAAAGGTTCGTAAAGATAATTGTGAAAATTTTATATTCATAGAAAGATTGCACAGCTGTGGTGGATTTCAGAAAAGATATCATGCCATAAATTTTTATTAATTTTCAAGATATATTGATGAGAGATCATGGTCATTATTAATTATTCTATTGTCTTATTAAAATGTTCGAATTTGAGTAGATCGTGCACCGATGCCTCTAAAACCAACTAAACATAGTATTTTGGATTTTTTATAATGAGCTGTAGATAATCACTTTTCCATTCTATAATGTTTCAGACTAACTATATAAAGCTTCTTTCCTCGGAATTGCAACCACAGATTTTAGCAATACACTTATAATATGTCTAAAAGAAATTCACGGATTATGAAGATTTGTTAGATCTTATTTACCAACGGAACCAGTTTCGACAGGTTGCTTTCAGTTATGGAAAAAATTCTCTAATTCAGTTTCATCGCCGTTACAAATTTAATTGCTGTCATTGTCTAATGACTGAAATTAATTACACAATAATTATATCAATGTTTGATTTAATTCAGTTATAATTATAAGAAGTGCTTGAATAAAATCACTGCAATAGAATTATTTGCAACTGACTGACGTGCTTCTATTGGGCCCAATTTGAAGTTACAGGTATGACAGCGGTTATTGATAAAAAATCATCTACCTGAAGTCTTAACTACAAACAGAGCTCATGTTAAAGTTATCGTCACTACATTTATAGGCTTTAAACAATGCTTAACAATCGTCTTTGTCAGACTGAGGCTAGTAAATGGCCATTTCAGTTATAATATTCTATTGTGATGTGTAAAACAATAACTGGAATTTAGACTCAACTATCGAATAAAATCTTTAGTTCTACAGGCAGAAAAATTTTAGATTGTTATTATTACGTATTCACGTGAGCTAATTTTATAAGTTCAATCTAAAGAAGAGAAAATATTATTTAGCACTAATCAAAAATAATTGTTTCTTATTTACGTTTACTCTTTAAACTGAAGTTAAAATGGCGGCATTGAAAACTTTATTAATCTTATCTCACGCCGTTTCCTGTTGTTCATTAAAAATCTTGATCAGATAAGCAAATACGTGATTTAAGTATTTTATGGTAAATGTAAAGTTAAATTTTCAAATACACAAGTAACATAAAAAGGATCAGAAGAAACAAACAGTTAGAATGTTAGACCATCTTATCTAAAAGTTTACGTTAATTAAAAAAATTTATTTCTGTTTCAGGATCTACAAGATCCCATTTGCAATGAGCGTAATGTTTTTAAGGTTTTGGGTTGTCTTTTTGCTTGCGCGTTTTAACGTCTTGCAGGCCACAACAACCATTTCTTTTGAAATTCATCAATTGCATTTAAATTGTATGTTCTTATAACATTTTGAAGCGTTGGGAAGATTCCTTATTGGAAGTACGATGACTTTAGTTTGCTTGTTAAAATTTCCAAAATTATTCATTCGTGAAAGTTGCTTTGAATTTTTTTCTAAATAATTTAAGTTTTTTTCTGAATACACAAAACTACTGTATAGAAGCGACTTTACTGTGGAGGTAATCTTAACCTGTTACTGATGTAAGTCAAGTATTGTACTACAGACGTGATCATGTTGACTGGTATCTTTAGAATTGTCATAAACCACATTTTGAACATTTGAACTAAACTCAGATTGGCTATACCGTAAACTCGAAATTTAACTAGAAATAGTACATACCTGCCAGCTAGGATTTAAGAGTTAGTAAAGATCGTTTTATTGCCACTAGATTAGGTGCAAACCAGAATTTTTTGCACGGGAACTCTTGAAAGAAATCCTCAGTTCTACTTTTATCTTGGAAGTGTCGATTATTGTGGATTAGAGCTTATCGGGATTAAACGGGAAAGTTCCGATTTGGTCTATTCAGGGAATTTTGTGTAACCCTGATTGCAAACGCTTCATGATTTCTGAATTTTCGTTTATGTGTATCCATCCCTTGAAAGTCAAGACGAAGTTCTCTCAATATTATTCTAAAACGTTTGTTGTTCACCGGATTTTTAATCTCCGTTCCGCGCTAAGTTCTGTATCGATCCGCTTGGAATTCACCTATTTTTATTCTGGGATTCCCCGAGTTAGATAGCTGCTGTCTCACCTTCGCCGAAGATCAACAATCTTTGGAATAAGTACGCAACTGAAATCGACTTGGTCAGCTTTTTCTGTTGTGTGTTCAGTTTCACGTTGACATATACACGCAAAAATACTGTATTGTAAACATTTGTAAATAGATTAATAGGTTAGAAATTATAATGTAAAAACGTTATTCATCACTTCGACCAAGTTTGATTTGGTCTTAGTTTGTTAGCGTAAACAATCTATCATTTGAATTTTCTTGTTGACTACATAAGTTTCAGGTTAGTTTCTTAAGTTTACTATCATTTTATCTCACCCAAATTATTTTAGCTGTAACGTAACTTGACATAACTCACGTTGCATTTGTGCTTATGGAGAGTGTGTTAGCAACTATGCTTGGTAAAATTTATCCTCCGTACCTTTGATGTTTAGTAGAGCCTGTCCATTTGAATATTATATAACTGGCATCATATTGCTGTTAAGATTTTATTTGAACCAAGGGTTTATGTTTTCTGTGTCGAATGCGTTTATTATTTATTGAGATTAAAATTTCTTTTGTATTTGTATTTATTGTAGATATTTGAGTGCCAGTAGATTTCCTTGTGATTTGTACAAGTTGTTTCTTTTGCATAGTGGCACACATAAGTCTGTTTCGGGAAACATATTGTCTCTGGAGAAAACTGCCGTGACGTCGAGCTCCAGCTGCGTACATAAAAGTTATTCATAGCGATTGCTGAGGCAAGGCTATCTCAGCGTGTCTACGAAAACTATTTCTCCAAAGCATTATTCCAAACTTTGTCTCTTACCGAAGGCCGAAAAAAGTGAATCGGTTGTAAGGGTCTTTTTCGTTACCTAGACCACCAACCATAACTGGCGCCCTTTAATATTTAGAAACTTTTTGTCTTAAAGGCACTAAACTCATTTTTGCACGTAATATATTTTGTACCAAAACTTTCACAGCTAAAGTGTGTAAGCCTTTAAAAAAGCCGTTAAAAAAATGAAGCATGACTAGACGCTTCAATATTTATACACACTTGGTCGATAAATATTGGATCAAAACCTGGCCTAGCAAACAAGCGATTTGCGGAATTGAGCGATCGTAATAAGTGTCGCAAGACAGCAGAAATACGTAGGCAGGTACCTGTTAATCAACTGACATACGCAGCTAGCGTCAGCCAACGAACTTCGGGCAATACAGATGCATCGAAAATTATAAAGACTATTACAGCAAGTCCTACCAAAAGAAAATTAGAAAAGCAAGCCAACAAGTGAGCCAAAAAGAATTTGTAACGAAACATACGCCCGCAGAAACTTTATCTATTTTTGTTGAAATGGGTTTGACCAAGCAACAGTACGAAGTATTACTCGAATCTTATAGGAATATATATCCATGCTACTCCTTCATTAAAGAAGCAAAAAAGGTTTGCTATACGAGTGAGGAATCAGTGAAAATTACGGAGGCCTTTGCAGAAGTTTGCCTTCAAGACCTACTTAATCATACAACATCAAGACTTTGTCAATATTTAGGAGAAGTGTTGTGACGGCTCTCAACAGTGGCAGTTTCAGCAAACATTTTTCGACATACCAAGCGATGATTCAAATATTTTTCAAAATTCTTTGGTTTCCCTGAAATTGCAGGTTAATATTTCCAGCCATAAGAAAATTTTGTGGCAAAATCCCACACCTTCATCAACACGTTTTTGTCGGTCTATTCAAGACCATTGATATCACAAAGGAAGAAACAAAATACGTCGAAGACCATGCGAAAGATTTAAGAAAGACTGAAATACCAACGTCTAACGGAGTTATTTAGGTACGTCATACTTTATTACCCACAATGGTCGATGCCAAAGTATGCAATTCAGCCACAAATACAGTCTCTACAATGAAATGCTTTATTTGCGGGAAAACGTCAAAGTATTTCAATGACTTTGAAAATACCAATGTGGAAAATCCGAAAGCTATAAGGCTTGAACTTTCCATCCTTCATGCGAGGATCAGGTTGTTTAAGACCTTATTACACATTTCATATAAACTACCTTTGAAAAAGTGGCAAGTCAGATCACTTCAAGATAAATGGATTGTCAAGGAAGCATAAGAAGAAATTTAAAAGTAATTTGAAGATAGAACCAGATTAATTGTAGATATGCCCAAAGCAGGTTTTGGAAACTCAAACTCTGGAAACACATCAAGATGATTTTTTAGCGATCCTGAAACAGCTGCGGAAATCACTGGCGTAGACCTAACTCTAACTTAGAAACTAGAAATAATATTAAAAGCCTTATCATCCGGCCACAACATCGACGAAATTAAGTTCACAGAGTTTGCGAAAGAGACTGCAAAATTGTATACAAATTTATATGGATGACATGCATGCATGAGGCAACAGTCATAAAACATGCGATTATACCTATTGGACAAATGTCCGAGGAAGCTGCAGAAGCCAGCTCTTACAGGCAAGATTATGCCAGAAAATTCTCCAAAACCCTATGCAACAAGGATGTCCTAAATAGACTGTTGCTCACCTCTGACCCTTTTCTTAGCTTAACCAGGAAACGGCAGACGTGCAAGTTAAGCCAACCATTTTCGCCTGAAACAATGAATCTCAGCTTGCAAGAAGGACCTTAATGTCAAGATATTCATGACAGATGATGACAATGATTTTGATATTATTTTGACCTGTTAATTTTAATGATCTTTACAGTAAATGCTGTAGATGTTTTTGTGTAATTGTTTTGTAAGTAGGTAAGTGGTAATGAAGAAAACGAAAAATTTTGACATTAAAACGTGATTAATAGTATTTATTTCTATTGGTATTTGCATTTTTATTTATATTAATGCATAAATATGTGTAAAATATTTTTGTCCAATTTTTTGACTAAAACGTATTGTCACACTTAATGAATTTAAGTTTAAAAGTATCATGAATAATTTTACTGAAAGAATTTATATTAACGAAATAATTATTTGTAAAGATGAATTAGAGAATTTTCTAAACACTATGACAAAAAGTCATAAATTCGTAAAATATTAACACAAATGTAGGCTGTGATTGCTAAAATATGACTCAATCGTTTTTGTTTTCATTTATCGCCATTCTAAATATACCCTCTGAAGCGTCTTCTGTTTAGTTTTGATTGCAATATTTCTTGTTGTATTGTAATATCCAGTTAAATATTATTTCAATGAGAACTGCATTTGTGATTCTGTATTTCTGTCTGATTTTCTAATGAAAAAACTGCACTATAAAACAGATAGCGCACTACACCATTGTATTTTATCAATTATCAAACCTTACTTTTAACTGGTTTATATGGTCCTGTCGTCGGATTGATATTTCATTTTTATTTATTTATAAACACCTGTAAAATTCATTACTTATCTTTAGAGTAAATTCCTTTAGTATCTCTATTGAATTGTGTTGTCTGTTACACAACACGGTCCGGTTTCACGATTAGGTATTAAATTTTTGAGCGCTCTTACATTACTTAAAATATGTGTAACAATGCATTTGTATTCAGTATTACGAACAAAATGATTGATATTCTGAAAGTGTAAATAAGCATCCAAAATAGTTTCTCAGAAAGTCCAGTCGTAAGTTCATTAAAAACTTTCTGAGACTTGTTTGTTTTTTAAAACGATTTGAAAGATCTCGGATGTTGTAAATGCAGCAGCTGTAGTTCATAGACGGTCGTCTCAATTTTAACTCTAATTGTTCCTTGCTGATACCTATTTCAGTAGTATCATATAGATAAGCTTTTTCTCCCTGTGATCAACTTTGGACTTCATTGTAAACTTTCTCATTCTATGAACTCAATCTACTGTATTTGATTGCTCGTTTAAATTGTCTTTATTGCAGAAAGTTTCACTGTGAAGCCCGATTTCTTTTTTTGTAATCGAATTGAATGACAGCACTTACAAAATGTTCGGTGCATGTGTACTACCTCAGATGTGCAGTTTACATCCCTCTTTACTGATTTTCACGCCCCTATATCTGAGCATCCAGAGACAGTCGCTTCATTGGCTTAATATTTCAGGTTAAATCCGTCTTTTATTTAATCCACAATGTGTGAACCACAACTAGTCAACATCAAAGTCCTAACTGTATTATATTACCCGACATTGTAATTTTGTACAAAGTTAGTATTGCAAATTGATTTACACAAAGCTTGTTATATTTGGTACGAGAACAAAATTAGAATTGTCTTCTAGAACTACAAACGCTTAATATTAGATAACATAAAAAGACTTTAGATTAGCTAGGAATGAAAAAAAAGAAAAATTATAGATTTCTTTAAAAAAAACAGAAAGTCGATACTATTTGGTGAAAAAAGTATAACAATAACTATGCAAGTCAAAATTATTTTCTTCTTTGTTCTAACTTAGTATAATTTTATAAAGTAATATATTCTTCACGTCAAACTGATTTGTTAAAAGCCCTGTCTGCTCGATGTCTATTCTCAACTTCAATACTCTGGCTGCATTCTCATCTAAATGTTATTCATGACACGTTGCAGCGTTTATCCGTTGATGCTCCGAATTTCATAAATTATTTAAATCTAAAGTTTTATCAAGTTGCAAGGACGTGCCCGATACAGTCTGTTATCAGGTGTTCTTTAAAGAAGCCAAAAATGGTTGCTGCAGTTATTTTATGGTTGCTATGGCCATTACATGATAAATACTTCTTTATGTTATTACTGCGAAAAATTCATAGTGAACAATTTATAATAGTATTAGACACGCAGAGTTTGATTTTTAATGTTTTAGTATATCTCTCATTTATTCATTGCTAAATTTTAATAAATAGTAAAACAAGAAAACATTTGTAAAATCTGTATAATCTATCACAATTTCAATGTTAGCAAAATTTCCATACATTCGTCACAATATTAACAGAATCAACCAAAGCTTGATAACGCCAGAGCTTAAATCACCTGATCGTGAATAATAACAGGTAATTCAACTACAAACTTTATACGATTTTCATTTAAATTCTTTATTATAAAATCATTCATGCAAAATTTCCAGTTTATTTGCTTCATTTTGGCCATTCGATAAATACGCTGCGAATATAAGGATTATACTACTTATTTAGATGCGACACTCTAAAAAAATATTCGGTACCTGTGCTGATGAATATCGTATCCATCAAGTGTTGAAAAAACTGAAAATTTGGAGAAGCAGAGATTTTTAGCAGACTCTCATGTTTTTCTAGTTTCTTCCAGAAACTTTTTCGTTGAGAAAGTTTAGAACCAAACTAGTTTTAACCTTAAAGAGTCAAGTCCAGTTAGTCAAAAAATATCAAGATTCCAAAAATTTATTCTTTAGATATCTATGAATGTTCTTCTGTTGCAGTCTAATTTGAGCAATGAAAAAAAAAGAAATAACTTTAAAAACAATTCTTGGTTTGATGATACCATTGTAAGCCCGAAACTAATTGAAAACCTATGAAAGATGTTGGTAAAAATAGTGTGTAGTTGAGATAGAGTAAAAAAGTTATGTTTCCTATAACCCTTTATATTTTCACCAAAACTTAGGTTCCAGATTCCTTTTTTTTGGCAGAAAGAACCCAAAATGACAATTTTATTTTATAAAGAGTATGGCAATAATCCATTTCATATCATAAGCTTGGCCAAAACTGGTTAAGAGTCAAGGAAAACAATGCCTATAAAAAACTATAAACCAGAGAGGTTTTGTCCTAAAAACCTTAAGAATGTCACGTCACCTGATTAAATTTTGTCAAACTTTTAAGGTTATCTAAAGTCATTTTTGAATTCTTATCAATAAAATTTCTTAATGTAGAAAAATTATACTTAATTGTGTAACAGTTCGATATAACTACCACTAGAATTTAACTTCTACAGTAAAAATTCAACTTTACCAATGCAGGTATATCTATTCAGAGAATCAAAAGACACCTGCAAAAGGCCTTTCCGACTCCAAACACTTAGAAATTTTTTAAAAAAACTTCAAAAATCGACGAATTTGACACTTCACAATATCGCGGCTAGGTTCTTACCAGTCCCCGACAGTGTATCAACCGACAGTACCACAACCCAAATGATTGTTTTACTGCTTCTAACCTAACGACTCCCTCGTTTCGCTCCCATCACAAGATTAAGGTGAATAAAATTTATACGTTGGTCATGTTGCAGTAGGCGGTTGGTAGTGTGTGCAGCAGCTGATTTAGTTGCCAACTTCATTGTTTCTATCGTGCAACATAACCTCAGATGTGCTTAAAAATCGTGTTTGTTTTTCGTCGGTTTTACCAAGATTGGATTAATTCTTTTTACCTCCAGCCACCTATTTGTGTTCTGTGAGTAATGCCCTACGTGCTGATACCAAAAACTTGCTCTCAAAACGACGTTTTCCTAGGGGTAGCTATATCGAACAATTACCCTAAATTGCCATTACCAATTTATATAACTCTTAGGACTTATCAAAATTTTCAAATTTCAAATTTTATAAGATTTAAAAATTGGAAGCTCAAACTTATGGCATTTAAAATTTTAGCTGTTAACCATGGGAAAGATCTTTTTGACATAAGGCATAGCATACAAGTACTTAAGTTGTGATGAACAACACCCTATACAGGTTTTATAATCAAGATATAAAACCACTACATTGCAAGATACTGTGTAAGCAATATAAAATTTGACAAGTTGTTTTATAAGCTGAAAATGACTCAGAAATAGTTCTTTGTTGAAAGTGTACAAAACAAAAATAGCTAAAGTCAAAAACTATAAGGTGTCGTTTATTTATAGTATATAAGTCTAGTCCTGTAGAGGGGAGCACGACCTTACTGATGTAGAAGTTGGTGGGACGGACTGTGGTGTGTGGACTGAGATAATGTATATCGGCGTTGTGACAATGACGTAAACATCACAGCAATGTAGCTGTAGTCGATGGGTGTAGGCTCGTACGGTTCAGGCAATATTGAAGAAAGTACACATGGTTTTTTCCAGTATTTCATAACTACTCGCGTACGCTGTAGTTGGAAGATTGAGAGCAGGCGGTAGGGCTGAACCATGTTTTGGGAAAAAGGGACTTCGCAAATCATTTGGTAAGTGAAACCCTAGAAGACATACGAGGAGCTTAAAATCCGAAGACAATGGTCTAAAGATGTTGAGGTCGGTGCTTGTCGCCCTAACAACAAGATGAATCCTGAGTACTTATAGCAGAGAAACCAAGACCAGCAGATAAGACGACCCAAACCCTAATGAGGTAACTTTTGAACATTGCCAGTCCCTACGCGGTATTAATTGTATTTAGCAATATTATAGCAGGTCATTATAGCTCAAGATCCTCTTATAAATGTGTCCGTTAGAAATACCTTTATCTTTCACTGTTATCACTACTTCCCGCTTAAGAGTAGTCAGTTAGTAGGAGGAAGCAGAAATCTTCAAATCTTGCATAATCGTTACTTGCAAGCTCGTTGATTCAGGTTCTACATAGTTGCTCAGAGATCAGTCAAGTTTACTCAACATTGCGTTTAAATGGTTAATATTTTGTGTTTATTCCATTTGAGAAACGTTTTGTGGTTTAATACACGCTGTTAGATCAATAAAGGTTGGACACCACCTGCAACATTGCAAACTTTGGAGATAATCGTAGACATCTGAATACACTGGATTATTTCTTTCTTCTTTGGTGAAAACGTAATAGCTGGAATCTATTCGGTACAGAAATAATTAAATTTTAAAGATCCTTAAGTAACTATTTTAAAGATTTTTTTTCTTACTGTAGATATCTTTTCGTCCTGTCTTTGAGTCACTGATAGTGATGTGCCGCCAACTACTGGTTTGAACGTCTGGGCTGAAATTCTTTGTCTGGCTATTTTATTTTGGCTTTGTTTGGCTTTGCTTTACCACATTTCCTTTTACAAAAAGATTATCTAAGTTCAAAAAGCTCTTACATCAAATTCAAAAGAGATTTATGGTTCCTCACAAAGCTTAGTAGCAATCGTAACGTGATAACATTTTCTAATATACACCAAACGACTACCTTTTCTCCAGTGCGTCAGTACACATTATCTATTGCTATGTGTCTTAATTTGTTTTTATGTACAAGAAATTGAAGTCATTCCAAATGTCAAGGAAGAGAGACAAATAATTCAAATAAAATGTAATTGGAATATAAAATTTATCTCCAATTAACACGGAGCACTTTGGCAAAACACTTCTGTAGCTAACGTTTGTTTGAATGATAAGCAACCATTTATACTCTTCTAAGAAACTGATTAAAAATTATGCATTTAGCTTAAATATAGAAATTTCATCCTATCCTACTTTAATAATAGGTTGCCAAAAACAACACTGGTATAATTTATTTAATCATTTCAGGAAGAAGCTAAAGAAAATATTTGTTCTCAAACACTATCTTGTAAATTATAAAATTAATTAACTAATTAATGCAAACTTAATAAAGTAAAAAAGTAATAATTAATTCAGGGAAGAGGCGTCTGACTTTATAACGATGTTTTGATATTCAAGCTCACGGATGTTGACCGAGGAGCAAAACAGTTATTGAAGTTGTTGATAATTAATGGATTGTCGTCTAAACAGAAGGTCAAGTTGTAATTACCGGTTATACAGTCAAATATATCGATCAAAAATAACAGCTTTACTTTTAGCTTAAGGAATTTCCACTTCGGAAAAGCTGTTCTAATCTATGTGTCGTAACGATACGGTTGCAATTTGCCAAATTTCAGATAGACCCAAGGAAGGATCTCATTTACATGAGTTTAAAATGGAATTTATGAGTGGTCAACCAAGTGGAGAATTGGGATAAGTGGCTTAAAATACTCAGCTAATCTCTTCATTTTCAACTTAGTACGCATGTCAAATTGAACATCAACAAATCAAACTTCATCTAAACGAAAAGCTTCATTAGTTAACTAACATTCATCTTAGATTTGAGATGTGGGTTGTTAAACTATAAAACATTCTGACAAATTCTAATTTGTGCGTGTTCCCCGAAGAAGCTCTTGAACTTTAATAACTTATTAGGGAATTGTGTGATTTAATTAGAAGGATGTTAATGTCATCAAATACGTTAAGCTTGTAAATTAAGGTGACATTGTCAGAGGAAAATTGTTTTTAACTCGGGTTTGCGAGTGTTTCTAATATTCTTGCTTTATATCGAGCTTTATTTCGACGGAAATCGTAGGTGTTTTCATGTCCGCACCTACGCAACGACGGGGAAGAATAAACAAATTATTTTAATAAAGAAACATTCACTGTGCACAGTCATACAAAATTACATGCATGAATAAATTGCGACAAAGTAAATATAAGGTGTGATACGCTGACATCTTTATCATTATAACAAACTGCCATGACAGATAACATTAAAAATGTAAGCGATATGTACAATAACTTCAAAAAGGTATTTTTAAGAATTTTTTTACAATATTTAAACAGAAATTTCCAAACTGTAAATATACATAAGAATGCATCTATTAGTTTTGCAGACGCTTAGAATTTGGATAATTGCTTCCATCAGTTTCAAGTGTACGTAGAATGTTAAACTTCTACTTCAATCACCAAACGGTTTTGTACTTGAGGGGGTTAATAGCAATCCCTGTATCTCATGTCAAGTACGAATAAAGGCAATCCAAATAAATCTATCTTTTATGTAAATTATAGTCTGACTAACGCAAGCAGTGTACTTTAAATTTTAATTTTCTAAAGTGCCTGATGTTTTACATGTTACTAACTAGCGTAGATAATAGTTTTTTAAGCTTAACTGCTTGCTGGTAAAATAAAAAAAGTATAGATCTTAAGAAATAGAAGGGACATATACAGGTAGCAATTTATATTATTATTATTCTTTGACCTATTGGAGGTTTAAGTACTCAGAATTTATATTTAATGTTGTAATAATTGTACATCGTATTTACTATAAGTTTCTGTACAATTCAATATTGAGTGCACCTTGTATTTCATATTAATTTATCCATGTTCGATAATTATTAGATTTTTCTGTTGTATATTGCATTATTGATAAGAAATACATAAAGTATTAGTTTACAAAATGCAGGTGCTTTTTTGCTAACTCAGTAGGCAGGTGTTAGATGCAGGTAACTATTTGCTGAATTAGCATACAGATGTAAAATTACTATTTAAGCTGTAACTGTACTGCAGCTCGCCTTAATATAAAAGGTGGCTTCTTGAAATCAGCAAGAAAATACTATTAGAATAGTGAACATCCAAAGAACAAAAATTGAGAATATTTCAAGCATCCTGGCAAATGGAAATAAATATTTTAAGTTGGGGAAATGGAAAATTGAATTTAGAAAAAAATATTGACAGTTCTAAAAATGGTAAATGGAAATTTCACTCTGAAGAAGAATGTTTATAAATAAAATTGTCCGAGTTTCTCATCTTATTTTTGACTGAAAAGATAGTCTTCTGCAAATAAGGTAGAACCTAAATCAAAGAGATACTATTTATACATTTATACACACAAAAAATAATGGAGACAACTTGTTTGACAACATGCTGAATGGCACTGAAGGTAGCCAAAGAAAGCGTTTAAGCAATAGTTTTCAATGCTCTGTAAACTGTAAAACTGACCAGTGAGTGAACACTTCAGCGAGTACAAAGATACAGAATTTACGAAAGAATTCATTTTTTGGATTTTTAGTCAAATTATTTTTGAATGCAAACCCTTTCATCAGAACATTTGAGCAATGAAAAACTATATCAGAGAAGGCTATTGCTCGATATTACAAAGATATGCTCCAGAAGCAAAATACAGATCTGAAATGTCAGTAACACTCTTTAAGTGAGATGTTGTTATGTATAATAAATAATTGTTATTAGATACCGTAGCACACAGAATCTGAAGTTACTTTCTTGTTTAACTTCAAAAATTTTTTAGTTGGCCAGTAGTGCTTTACAATAATTTGGTAAAAATTCAGTTTGTCCTCAAATTTAAGTAATTCGTTCCTTTATTCTAAAGTGTAATTCACAATTTTAATTATTTACATCTAATTAATAATTGAAGACAAGACAACCTGCTCCTAGACAGATCTGTTTCGATCTTTTTAGGTTTCATCAATTATTATTAACAACTCCTAAAATGGGTCGATTTTATAATACGCAAACATTCTGTTACTAATCTTGTATGTTACTTCCATCCAACTTTACAAGCTACGAGAGCTTGTACGATTTTCAATGTCAGAGGCCTCTGGTCAGTGATCGATATTACGTAACCTTCTACTAACTACTACAAACTTACCTAGAGATACCTCTGTCCCCTTAGGCAGGAAACCCTACATCTCCAATTACCTGTCGCTAACTCAGAGAGTGCAGTTCATTTTGTCAATGATAATATGTATGTTATCCGACGAAATATAGAAATCAATAGAACTGCATATACTTCAAAAATATTTTTTTTCTTAGCTTCATTTTTGAAATCTAAACAAAATTCAAATTTTGGATATAGTTAGTCAGCTAGATTCTTATTTATAAGCAGTTTATAAGACTCAATCAGTTAAAGTTATCTCTAGTGTGTATACTCGAGTCAACGTTTCTAGATGATACACTTATTCCTACGGAAGCTACTGTATTATTGACTTCTAGGTTGTCCTACCCTTCTTGATGCAACGTCTGTTTATTGTATCTACGGAAGCAACCCCTTTCTGAGTTGCTATATTTATTTATTTTCATTAAGCGATTGATACTTTATTGCGGTTCTTAGTTCTAGGTTGATATCTTGCCAAAATATTTTCTGAATTTAAAAATCTAAAATTGCTCGATTATGAATTAAAGTCTTTTATCTAAGTAAGCAATTAATTAACAGAATCAAATATCAGTTTTGAAAGCAAATTTCACTGTAGCATTTCAGTTGCTGACATCACGCGATCACTGAAGGATTTCTTTACCAAACGATCTTGTATTTCTCACGTGTTAAGGGTCAAATTCTATTAATACATGCATAAACACAATATTAGTAACATGAAACTATAGGATCTCAATAACTAGGGCTACATATTCATATCACATACACACATTCATAATAATAAATTAATAGGCAGTTAATGAACTGCCAGAAGCTAACTAAGTTGCTTGTTAATTCTAGCAACATATGTACATGACACGCAATTAAGCAACTAAAGATGTTTTTCGTGAACCTAGTGAGAAGTATTATTTTTGGTTTTTTAACAACAAGACCGAAACGAAAAAACTTATATAACTTGATATCATAAAAGTTTAATGCATAAAAAAGTTTAGGCGCAAGCTCTTTAAAAGCCATGTAACAAAAAGCACACGGTTGAAAAATCTGTGTAAACTTCAATCATCCTATCAGACATGCGTTCGTTTTTTGCCTAGAAGTCTAAAAGGAATTAAGTGTGTTAGAGTTATCAAAAACCGATCATCACATATTTAAGTGAAACATTGCATCGGCTTAACATGGAAAGTGCATAAGTCCCAAAAACCTGTTTTAGCAGGTAAAAGAAAAAACTGCTTTAAACAGTCAATGCTAGTGGATTTGTGCATCATTTTATTTGCCCTATTTCAGCGTTATCTGTTAATTTTACGCAGTATTTCTGAATTTAATCTGTGGAAAAGGTAACTCTAAATTAGAAGGCATTAAGATCTCATTTTATTCAAATTTTGGACTTATGCACTTTTTATATAAAGCCGACAAATTTGTATACATTACATTGAAAGGAACAAAGTTAATCAAAATTGATTATTAATATGTCCATTGCCATTTTACAACAAACCATAAAATTCTTGAGCACAGTTTATTCAGGATAGTGGATAAATCGAAAAACGCTTGTGCAATTATCCATTTTGAACCTTTATCTGTATGAGTCTACTTTAAATCTATGATGTACGTGAATTAGATAGAATCAAAATGTTTTGAGCTAGTAGACAGATAATTGATTCATGAAAATCATATCTCGTGACCAGACAGACAGTTCAATGTTGATTTCCCGCCAAAGGCCGAAGACCGTTTTAAGCGCCATGGCGCTTTTTCAGCCATTGTGGATTGTTTTAACTTATTGCGAGGCAGAAGCCATTCATCATTTCCGTTCATCAACACCGGGCCAACCGTTGGAGGGTGGGAAGCTGGATTTGACCTGGTTTTGGACTTGGAGTGCAGCAGTATGAGGAGGGCCGTTGGCAGCATAGATGGTGATGTGGCGGTGTCCAGTTTTGGGGACGAGTTAATGTTATGTTGATATTGTAGGAAGCAACGGCATTGGATGTCTTCGTTGGAAATTTGGAAAATATGGTAAAAAGTTGTTGTTGGATATGGATATGTGTTGTAGGGGTCATTGTGGAATATGTTGTAGAGTACCTATGTGCCGAGGAGATGGTTTGCCGAGTTGGAAATAAAGAAGGTCGATGTTGGGCCCGCTGCGGGGGCGATGAATATGGTTAGATATTCATCGGCTGTCGCGGGCGGTGTTAATCCATGATGATGATGGTGATGGAGAAGAAGTGAACAACGCACACAGGAGGATAGTTTGAACTCACGCAATGAATGATGGATGATGCGGCATACAAATGGTTTTCGATAGCCAAACCCCTATCCGCGCGTACGTAGAGGATGAGTTCGGTAACGGCCGCTAGGAGCAAACAATGACAGGGCCAAAAAGGACTTCGGGGCCTTTGATCCTACTAAGTCACGTCCTGCAGCACGTTCTGATTACAGACACTCAAGAGAGCAAGGAAATCAACATCGACTCCGGAAGCCTGCGCCATCCCAAAGAGCAGGGAGGTCCCGGTTGGAAAGCCGGCGCTGCTCCTGGGCCTTCGTTCCTCTGAAAACAAAGGTTGCCAAGAAGACAGCAGGTATGGAGGATACGCCACCCGGGGGAACACCGGGGAGTCGGGCGCGCCTGACACGAACAAGAAAGGAAGGTTAGGGTGGAACCACTGCCGACGTCTACACCGAACGAATACTACGCGAAACTGTCTCATGATCCATGGTACGTAGGAATTTCGAATATATGAAAACCTCGGAACACGCGGAGATTACGATCTCATATGCCAACGTGAGTAGGTTGTAACTAAAAAAATAACCAATAAAGGTTACGTGAGTGTCCGTGAACCTGAGCAAGAAATCACTCACGCCCCGACTTTTAGTATATTGTATACAGTATATACGACGATATGGGGGCAAGAAGCACACACACACCTTAATTTATTACTTATTTAAATTTATTTAATGTTTTTAATTCAAATTCCATTTTCCTAATATTTTCTGGCAGGAACGGAAATAAAGTTGAGAACGTTCACACGACAAGCATTTTTGGATGCTGTTCTTATTCAAGTCAAGTCTTCTTATTAATCCACGAGTAAGTATAGTTCTTACGCATTGCTAAGCAGAATTTATATTATAGTGTCATAGGAAGAGTTGGATGCTCATCTTAAAACTGCTGCCAAGACATTTTAGAAATTTCAATTCTACATCTTGAAGCAACTATTACAATGAAACAACAAGTAAAGATAGATTAGTTGAAAAAAAAATTTCACAAATTAATGAAAAGTAGATCGGTAAAATCCATCCTCACTTGCAAAGTTAACCAAGCTGATACCTAATCACTATGAAGACCTTTTTTCTGCTGAAATGGGTTGACTAGTCAAATTTAAAATATTTGAGAGAACGGAACGCTGCTTAAACACTGACGAAATGATAAGTACTCTATTCGAAAAACTGAGTAACTCTTAATAAAACTAAAAAGGTTTAACTACTGCCGCATTTTTGGCATCTATGTATAAAGTAAACGGTAACTCCAACTTATGATGCTACATGCAGGTAGGAAACTTACCTTGCGTGAACATGATGGACTGAGCAAGTCTAAATATTCCTTTTAATAAAACTCAAATTAGAAATAGAAAAGTCTCATAAATAGTCATGAAGCTGATTTAATTCAAATAGTAGCAACTTATGAACCAAACGACATAATTATGTTTAATGCTTTAGAATGACTCTATAGGGTACTGCACGTTTCTTTGAAGCTGTTGTCTAAAGCGCCCCGCTAAAATATACGCATAAAGGGTTAAAATTATTACTAGAAAGACTACCTCAACACAACCTACATGTAAATCCACATAACCTTAATCAATGCTATGCTATGCATACTTAAGAGTATTTTTATAGCGGATCTTCTTTACAATATACCCTGCATGCATTTTTAAAGGAAAATAAATTCAAGTTCTTAAAACTGTAAAGAAAAAATAAAGAATGATCAGGTTACTAGATAGGTCTAGCTACGGATGTTTCCTAATGGTCTTTCTGCAGTAATTTGTATAAAACGCCAAAACGTAAAAGGTCTATAATTGAGGAAATAGAATGTGAAATAATCAACCGGATAAAGAAGTCACGACGATGTAATAGAACCCAAAAAGTTCACAATTAGATTGTTATTAAATTCAAACTTCTTAATGATGCGGAAATTTAAATATTTTCGGGTATTAAATCAACCTGTCTTACATCGAAAGTGGAATCATTGCAATTCGTAGCCGGAATTTACGTACGCTTGTCCCCAGGAAGCTGACAATTTCAGCAAATCGATCTCTTCGCCAGCGAGCCCTTCAGTTTATTTAAAGGGTTATCCTTTACGTTGCTGACCACGACCTTGGGTCATTCTGGTTGTCTACGAAGGTAATCTTTGGTTTTGTAAACTTATTGTAAGCTATCTTTGGTAATGCAATAGAATGGAACTAATGAATGACGTAAAATCTTCACAATTACTTATGGTGAAACATTTTTATATTTATCAATGCGTCAGCATTAATTTTTTATCTATTTTAAAATGAGACATTTTCTTCATTAATTAATTTTTTGAGCTGCAATTAGTTATTGAACTCTCTTTTGGTATTTAATTTTTTCAATAATAGAAATCCAATCGGAGTCAAATTGAAATAAACGCATTTATGTTATTTTAAAGATGAATTAATCATAATATAGATGCCTACTGTGCAAATCTCTGCGTACGTATTTTTTTTGAGTTGGCGTCTTTTATTCCTTTGTTCAAAATTTGAACAAAGAGAAACAACAAAGATAGTTCTTGTAAGAGTAGCTTTTGTTTAACAAAATAGTGTAAGATTTCAAAATAAAAACAAGAACGTTCTTTCCGAGCAGTTAAGGCATTACTCTTGATTATTTACAAATTTAACTTATAATTATTGAGTTTGTAGTTTAGCGATTAATTTCCCAAACAAGAATGTCTTCTACTATATGGAATTTTATTTTTTGATTGTTTCAGTGAGTGCTTTGAGCTAGAAGTTACGCTAATGATTACAACGACAATGTGAGCCCGCCCGAATGAGCTGGAGAACTTTCCTGGTTCCTGTTAGAAGTTTGTAGGCCTAATTAGAAGTAAGACAGTTTACCAGCAGACTATTGATATTTGAAATCCCCTTTCTTTCTTTTCTTTGTCAACGTTTTGAAATACATTATTAGATGAAGATTTCGAGTCTAACTACAGCATATCTACCATCTGACTTTTAGATCCAGAACTTTAAATTACATTTACATAATTAAAAGCAAATTCTTCTTCTCCGCGTCTTGGGTAGTTACCTGCATCGGCACGTTTAACTCGCATTACTGACAACCTTTTGTTCTGACCCTTTGACATGTCCAAAACGCAACAAGTTAAGAGACCGATATATAAGATACACTGATGGTATTGATCTTCGCCAGTTCAAAATATAAAATCAAGTTGTTGAAAGACATATTCAACCTCTGTGGAGAAATTTGATAGGAAATATTTATATAGAGATTTTGTATATCACCCTGTCGACTTCTACAGAAACATATGCACAGTGTTGAAACAGAAATCTAAAATGTTGGTAGATATCACGTAAGCGACATTTTATGTAAAACATGAATTATTGGTACCGTTAGAGAAATACTAGTGACATAAATAATTTTGAAAATAATAAACTTTTATTAGAAGCTTTTAAAAACGATAATATATTTTTAGATAACAACGTAAATTAGACTTTATTCAAAGAAACGGTAATTTCCGCATCAATGTTGTGAAAGACTCCATTAATTCTGAGTTTAATGGCAATTTAGACAGTCTAGACAATAGTACTGAGCTTAGTGTAGAATGACAGTCTGTTCTCAGAAAAATGTAGTAGCATAATAGTGAAAACTGCAGAAAACGAAGAAAATACAATGATAAAAGAAATCAGAACAAAAGAAACAGAATGCGAGGAACTAAATTTGTAAATCATTATGAAATACTAAAAAAAACAAAATAAAACAAAATTTATGTTTTATCAAATCTTCAAAGAAATGACAAGAAACTCTTAGGAGACTACAAGAAACTGAAAATTCTGACGAGCACTTTTAAGGTGTTTTTACAAAAGATCGAAGATATGAAACACATTGCAGAAAAAAAGTAAAGGCTATTTTAGTAAAGAAACAAAAGAAAGATGAGACAAACCTTGCGTAGTAGCAAGTTCAATGTTCAGTATTTCTTTCCGTGGATTTACTAGGGTTAGAAGACTTAAAAAAAAAGGATAAAACCCTTAGAGTACGGAAAATATATAACAGAAGTTGAAGAAGGATAGAATGTAAATAAGAATACAGTATTGGTAATAAAGAAACAACAGGAAAATAAAAAAAGAATTTTACTCGCTGGATGACTCTTTACAATGAAGATTTCATTGCGAAAATGTTTGCCAGTGGATGGATTTTAGAGAAGTCGGAGTCTGATTACTGCAATAACTGCCCTGTTCACATGATACAGGCAATGACAAATTGGATACAAACCAATAATGACAGCAAAGCTACTTTATTTGTAATCTACCGCTTAAATTTTAGACGTCTAGTACACAAATCACTAAAAAACTAGGTAACAATAATGAGTGGGCAAAAAATCCAAATTGATGCAATTTCGAGCATCATTTTAGCTCGCAATCGACAAACAATAATTTTCTTAAGTTTCCTCTCCTCACCTACCTTTCTACAATGGTTGATTTGCTACTGAGCGCTTCAAGCAGCCAATTATTTATTCACGTGTCGGGATTTAGTATATCAAACATCGATTTTCAAGATTTTGATTATTAAATTAAAGAAATCTTAAGAATTTCTAAAAGAAAAATTTTCGAAAGCTTCAGACAGGCACAGTTTGGCCATTTATTGACCAATTTCCAAAAGTTTTAACATCTTGACATAAAAGGAAAGTTTTAGTTATCCGCGTATTTACCTTGTTTCAATACAAATGCTCAAGTTTTAGTTTTTGCAAGGAATCTGTAACTTTTTAAAATTTCAAACAATATCTAAATTAAAGACCATTGATGAATGCAACTGAATGCCTAAAACTATTTGAATAAAAACCATCTTTAAAGTTGATCCACGTTTTCTTTATAAAAACTAAGTTTTTTGGGCCAGATGGCTTTATAATTCAACAATAGCGGCTGATGTTTTAAAGCCTACTGCTTTCTTGGTACAAATAAATGTTTAATGCGTACTCGGATTTTGTTACTAATACTAATATTTAATTTACGTATAGTTAAAATCCAGCCTAAGTTTTGCTGAGCGTCTACATTCATTATGAATTCTCTAACCACATTCTATTGATCATCAAAATGTGGCAAAAGAAGAATCAAAAGAGGTTTTTCTACTTCTAAACAATGTCTGATCGCTTTCTAATGAAGATATTCTTGCATGGATTTGTTCAAGATTGCGTTTACTGTAGTGTAGGACTCGATACAGTGTTTTTCATTTTATTTCTTAAGAATATCAAAACAAACTTTATAAGAAGTGTTTATTTATAACCATTTTGACCAAACCATATCTTATCACACAGGACGTTTAGGAAACATGAATTGTTATAATGCTATGGAAAAAAATCAAACTTTAGAGCAACTGTTCTGAGATTTCAAGAAATTGTTGAATTTGAAGATAAGACAAAAGTGCAGTTATCTTTAGAGGAAAGTACGACAATATATGGCATGACATTCCTACAACAGTCTCTAATGTTTGTACAAGGGTTTCCGCAATGGCTGAAGAAACTTCTAGTCTCTAACAGCAACTAATGGTTCTTTCTGTATTAAATCTCACAAAAATTATTGTTGTACAGACAGCTGAAAGAGTTTGCAGTATCACTTAATTCTTATAAATTAGAAGTAAAATGGTGTTTTAAAGAAGAAAGCTTGTCCCCAATAATTATAATGAATGTTAGAAAATGAGAGAAGACCATATTAGCATTCTCAGTGACTACCAAAAGAATAATAAGGAAACCAAGGTGGTTCTGCTGCCACTTTATAGTAGGTATATAAAATTATAATTAGCCTTTTTCAAGCTTCCTCCTTTTCACAATTTTAAATCTTCCATATCCCTAACTGATTTGAATCCTACGTGAGCTTAAATGCTAAAACAAATAAATTGGAGAAGAAATGAAATGTAGGAATAAGGAGAAATTCTGAGATACGTGGGAAGATCTGCTTGAAAAGGAGAAGCTATAAAAATAGAAATAATATCTGAACGATCAAAAGCTGATGGCCCTACGAAAAATTACTAACAATCTGTTATTGTTCTAAATATAAAATATTTTTACCCTTACTTTGTTACATGTACATTTAATTGTTTTTGTTATTTTTAAAATATCAAACAAAAAATCTGATTTTGATTGTTTCAGTATTGAAACAAAACGGTTATATACATCTGTACTGGTGCTACAAATCTTTATCCTTATTGTTGCAAATATTAAACTTATATGTATGATACTTAAAAACAATAGTTAATTTGATAAAACGAATTTTCAACTATTTAGTGTAATCCACGTACTTTTGAATTTGGTGTGAGATAATTCAAGTTTTTCTTAGCTAAGTGGAAAAGTTAAGAAAAACATGAGACTATATTTCTTTATAAAAACCACGATACTTTCTTTCTAGGATACTTTTAAAAAATTAAATCAATATCCACTAAGAAACTTTAAAAAATTATTTGAATCTAAATAATAATTAATTAATTTTGTTAATGTTAAGTTAGTTTAATCTCTTTTGTTAATCAGCAATATGCTGGACGAATGATTTCTTTAAGTATCCTGCTTCTAAAATTTTAAAACGTGATTAAAAAAGGAAACGGAGATTGCGTAACAGCCGACTTCGTAATCCAAGCGCATAATAAAATAAATTAATTATTTTGGAAAAGCTGAGGATTATAATTTAATTATAAATAATAATTAAATTTAGACTAAGGAAAATCAAATTAATTTAATGGCACTGCCGATATTTTGATAAACATGATGTATTTATCAACCCAAATTTTATTATTACTGTTACATTATACTTTTAAACAGCACTTGTATTTTCAAATACTTGTGAGAACTGTGTCACATTTACATGATGATTTTTTTTTATCAAAGAGATTCTTCAAATGAAATAAGCCTTTGATAAAAAATTGTTTTAAAAAAGTTAATATGTTGTATGTTTCTCTTTACAAACACGACATCAATGAATTAAACGCTTTTACTGCGTCTAAAAAAACGCACAGAAAACAAAAAGCATTTAATCCTCAACTGTACCCAATAAAACCCCTATTTGCTTTTAGTAAAAACAGTCCGGGATAAATTAAATTGTAGTAGGAAAATATTTTTAAATACATCCCTGACGGTATGGATTACTGAATTTAATTAATATTATTGCCGCTATTAAAAATTCACATTTAACTTTAATCTTTCCATGTTCACAATAATAATAACCGCGGGATTAGTTTACTTTTCATAACATTTACCGCTAACCAGGAAACGGGGATTTTCAGTTCTCAAAGTGAACCACGTAGAGTATAAAGCTTCCAAAACAATTAAATATGCACAAGGGCAGAATCCCGAAGTTCCAAAACTGAGTTCCAAAATTTTAGGCAACTAGGACCTTGTTTAATATTTATCGAAGTTTAAGCACGACGATTAAAGTACCTAAATCCTTCGAGGTTATGTTGGCGTATTATAGTTAAGGCTTAGACCGCCTTTAGAACGCCCTTCTATCTAGAAACTGTGACCTAAAAGACTAAAAGCAGCTGTTTAGTGGAACATACTTTATACAGAAAAAATCGCTTCTTTCATCTTTACCATCCGCCATAAATCCGTTGAACTTTCAAACCATAAACTAGAATTACGTTTATGTTATCCAAATATATTTTAATTTGCATTACAGAGATTAATTAGTTCATAAGTTTTATTTATTATGTTAACATTAAACTGAACAAACTAAAATTAATGTGTTAATGAAATTTACTAGAAACTTTACTGACCACATCATTGACATTTTCTAAATAAATTAATCCACAAAAATCTAACACCAACCCAGAGTATACAAAAGCCTTAGGGCATACCAAGTTCATTTAGAAGACGAAATTGAAAAAATGTCAATCTTTTTTTCTCTTACCAAATAAAAATGTTGAGACACAAATCAAAAAGCACAACCAAAACAAAAACCCACTGGGCACTATATTTAATTAACCGGATAGTCGATATTAGTAAACTTTTCTCGTAAACAAAAACCGTTATCGGCCAGCCGTAATCTCAGTTGACAATCACTTCGAATTTCAGTGCTGAAACTGAAAGCGCGAGCTGCCAACAGCCGGCGTCTAACCGAACCACTCGGCGTCCAAAGCACCACTGACGGGGACGCTGAGCGTCGCCCCGACCGCTTAAATCGATTTTAGCGCTTGCAATGCCCGCAAGTATACCGAAACGTATGAAAAGGACTAAGATTACAGGCAGATCCGGGCATAAGGAAAGCATCTGAAAGCAAATAAAATGAATAAAGGTGCGATATCTTTAGAAGTTGAATGCGACCAGATTAACGGTGCTATTTGCCTGTGGAATTGTTGGAGACAGGACCAAGTACATAATTAATGAGGATGGTGTTTTCCCAAATCCTTGTTATTATAATTATGTTCCAAATTTAACCCCCGCTCACTCTCGTCCAAAGTGCCTTCGCTTTAAGTTTTGCGCTTGAAGTTTGCAGATAACGCTAAAACGATGAAGTCCTTAAAAGGGATGGAATTAAAATTGCACCAAGTTTTCCAACTATTTCCGAACACAAAGTAAAGTAAATTAGAGTTAATCCCTTATCAGAATACATAGGTATCCAGGTAAATGCTTGATGACTAACTTTACACTTCTTTCCAACTTTTCCATTAGAAATTATTTTTGTAAAAGATACCTCTAAATACAAACAGGAACTTAAAATACGAAAGTTTACTGTTTCTTCCTTGAGTATGTACTTTGAAGCTCATTTCCTAATTCTATTATAGCTGATTTATCATAATGAAGAAATTATGACGCGACTAATCAAAGCAGTTCAAGTAACAGGGTTACTGAACTTCTTAACTTAAGAATAAAAACGGAACACACAAGTAATTTGTTCTAATCTGTGAAATTCTGTGTTTTCTTTTCTTTCTAGATCCAAGTTCTAAACTAAACTTGACTATAATCTCAACTAGTGAAAAAATACTTAGGGGTTTATCAGAAAATAATTGCTGAATTTAAAGCAGGCGATTTCTCTCGTAAGCTTTCTTTCGAAAATACAGAGGAAGGAAGAAAAAACGAATTGTTAGGTTATTTTTATTATATTTAGATCTTTTTTAATTTATAATGGAAAAACGTAAACAGTTTAACTTGCATGTTGCAAGGCATGGTACTGACATCTAAAATTTGTTTTTGAAGACAAGATGAATTTTTTCTTTGAAAAATCATTTCAACTTTCAAAGATACTCAACATATATGTACATGTACAGAAGCATAATTAGAATTGTTCCAGTTGGTATTCTTGCTGATATTCAATGGACCGGTATAGCTCGGTGTCATGTAAACTCTGATTATATCCTTGATATGATACGAAGCTGTAAGTAGCAATATTTGCTGAAAAATACTCTTTAGAAAATCAATAATTTCGAAATCTACACCTAAGCTGTCATAGATAAAGAAGCACTGGCTATTGTTGCAATGCCAGCTCAGTCACGATATTACGTTTAGTAGCCAGGAATAGTACGGAATATTGAGAACTTCTACAGAGCATACTACTACTGTCAGCAAAGTACACCAGAACTTTCCACTTTTGCATAAACTATTTCTGAAAGGGTTTTGAAGCATATTAATATTGATTTACTCAGGGCGAGTAGTTTGAAGAAATATTCTGATTTATTACCCTTGATGCTTTATTCAAATTAATGAAGATTAAACATTTGAGGTTAACCATGGCTAACTTTTTGGGTGAAGAACTGAAAGGCGTATCATCAAAAAGGTTCCAATTGCACTGCGGGCAGCAAGGTCCTCTAGCAAGCGCAATTGCAAAAAGGATCGTCCAAACTTTTAATGCAATTGTGGTTGCAACTAAAAAGGAAAGTCTTATTTACATAACTTAAAGGAACTCGTGTTTGGCCATTAACTCCCAAATCAAACTTGATAGAACAGAGAATAAAGCAAGTCAAAAGGTTTTTGTAAAATCTGGCTTGAGAAGAATAAAATCATCCAATAGAGTCAAGAAAAGAAGGCATGTAGATTATTTATGAGAACGCTTCGAGTTTTCCTATTTTTACAACAAACAGATAGACACTAAAAAAATCCTTTACCACAATACCTACCAACTCTGTTAATGAAAAACAAGAAACTCATACACTTGTCAATTAGACAGCAACCAATATTATTGCGTTTCTGGAAAGATGAAATATTATAACCGGTAATTGCTTCATGCCATAAATTGTTTAGTTGGTTAGTTTATCATTCTTGCAAACTTTTTCTTTATTATCTTTTATTTCAACCCTTCCCATTTTTAGCTGCACTGCATCGTCCAAAATCATTTAAATCCCGTAGCCCATACAAAAAATCGTTGGCCATTCATCAACCTTGAGGCGGTGCACACCTAACCTACCAAAGAGCAGATTATAAAAGTAAAACCGGATAAATATTGGAGATGCTTGCTGTTACAAGTTCACAATAAAAAGGTAAAACACTGTAAAACCTCCAATACTGAATTTTTAAATGGAAAAAATTTTAATAAAACAAAAGTTGTTTCATTTTTTTCAAAATTTAATTCCAAAAAATATTAGATTCAAAATGAATGAATTA
Source organism: Ignelater luminosus (assembly GCA_011009095.1). Classification (NCBI taxonomy): domain Eukaryota; kingdom Metazoa; phylum Arthropoda; class Insecta; order Coleoptera; family Elateridae; genus Ignelater; species Ignelater luminosus. The sequence goes on from VTPC01090568.1 coordinate 190,935, forward strand.
AAGTTTTCTTCATTTGTGCTCCTTTTTCGTAATCAAATGTAAATATTTACATTGTGATATAAGCAAAGTTAACCATATTTATTTATTGCAATTAATTGTACAAAGACTTTTAAATTAGAAATTGTATCTAGAGGTTATTTGCTTATTTTTCGAGAAAACCTTTATAATAAAACTCTTGAAAATGAAGAAGGAAGATTCTATTTTCTTAACAGCATCAACGCTTCAAGCATAAAATGTTAGAATGAAGATGGGATCAAACAAAACTGGATATTAATTTCAATTTTTATCATAAAAGAAATAATGCAACAGGGAAAATGAGAAGAGCGAAAATGTTAAAATATAATGAATTGCTTTTGTCGGAAGACATTCTTATTCTCTCATTTAAATATACTAAACTGTATAATAGTAGAAGGTAGAAGTAGAGAATAATATTTATATTTTCATGTGGTGTTATTACATTTCAAAGCTTAAAAATATTTTTCTTGATTATTTTATATTATCTTTTATTACTCGGTTTCTTAAAGAGAATGAAACTTTAATTTTGCTTTTTTTGTTCTTATTTAATTGCATCTTTAGGAATATTCAAGAAAATGACAATTTTACATATAGACAAGTCACACTTCATATTAATTTGTGCAATTTTAATTAGTAAACAGAGGTTCACAAATGATTTGCTTTAAATTAATTAAACAATATGTATCAGAAAATTACCTTACTTTTTCATTTGATTACGTTATAGACTAGTACAGCAATAAAAATCTATAAAAAATATTATTAAAAAAAACTGAGAATCTTATACAACATTGCACTCAAGGACACATGTTTGTATGTCAAGAAAAAGAAAGTTTTCTTGCTTTTATGATTTAGAAAAAGCTATAGGTTCTGCACCAAGATGCAAAACATAGGAAAGTTTAAGTAAAAGAAGAATGAACAATATATTATTAAGAACAATAAAAAGTTTGTACTAATATTATGTCCACACACATCTAATACATAAGGAAGAGCAATGAGTCCGTCATTGTTTACAGTTTTAATGGACATCGTTAAAGAAAATGGGGAACAAGTAAAGAAGTTAGAAGTAGGGTACAAAGAATTACAAAAAATTACTATTTATGAATGGGCCTTTGCAGATTGTAAAGAAAACAGGAGTTTTCAAACAAACCAAGCTAGTAGTCTATAAAACAATTTTCCAACCCATACTAACTTATGATAGAGAAACATAAATCCTTACAAAGAACTTGAAGAGTTAAGTTTGGACAGCAGAAATGAGTTTTACGAGCAGTCGGGGTAACAACTAGAGGAATCAGAGTAAGAAACCAAGCAGTCGGAGAAGAATTAGAAGTTAAACCAGTATCAGACAGAATAGAAGAAAAACAATTTGAGTAGTGGGGACATCTGCAAAAGTTAGGAAACAGCAGACTAGTGAAGCAAATATCAGAAACAAGAATTTAGTACAGAAAATCGTGGAGGGAAACCTCAGCAAACGTGACATCAAATAATTTGGAAAAAACTGAACAAAAAGAATACAAACTGGTTAGATGCGAAAAAACTTAACCCAAAACAGAAAGAAGTGGTGCAAGTTGTATGTACTATGTATTTGTGAGAACTAGTAATGAACTTTAACAATCTGATTATAATAATGTGTATACAGTGTGTCCAGTTTAAAATGACCTACATGGGGATATTGGAAACGGTAATAGATACAAGGTTGGTTAAATGGGGAAAATGTTTCGTATTTACATGCCAATAAATAATCCATGGTTACATTGACAATTATCTGCCCCGTTTCAAAGATACAGGGTGAAACCCAAAAAAGTTTATTTTCTAAAATCCTGATTTATTTATTTACCATTACAGATAAATAAACAAAATTTTCAGAAACGAAATAGCGGCTAGTGAGGATTTCAAAAACGACTTCAAAAAATGCTAGGCCTTCTAGATTTCACGTACTCGTATTTAACTTTTGGTTTTCTTATTGACGCCATATTGGATTTGTACATTTCTGAAATCGTCATAAAAAGAGCTTTTCACCATGTACAATATGACTATGTTTAAAGAAGAAAAATTACAAGAAAATACAAAATTAAGATTTAACCATAATAGGCCTTGAGGTTTCAAAATAATAATTTGCAAATAAATGAGTGAAAATTCTAATTAAAGTGGGCTTCATTTTTTTGATATTCTTTTAAAAGAATTGCAGTTTATACCAATCAAATAATTGTTATTGTCAGTTTCGTTGTGTCTATGTACATTTCTTGTGTGCACAAATATCGTGTTAAATGGATCGTTTTTCAAATTCTAAAAAATATGACATGTTAAAATGTTTTATTCTCTGTGGGAGGAACAAAAAAACGGCTGCAGAAATGTATCGGAATAGATACCCAGAATTTTATCAGTGGTACATAAAAAGTCAAAATCTGATCCCAAACTTTTCTATGAAAGTTTTATGGTCAGACAGAAGTCGATTTACCAATTGCGGTTTATTTAATCGGAAAAATACCGTTTTTTGGTCAGATACAAATCCACAATTAGTTCGCGGAGTGAAACAGCAGATTAGATGGGGATTTAATGTCTGGATAGGTATAATTAATAGTCACATCGCTGGACCGTTTTTCTTCAATGAAAACCTTAATTCTGAAAGTCGTTTTTGAAATCCTCGTTAGCCGCTATTTCGTTTCTGAAAATTTTGTTTATTTATCTGTAATAACAAATAAATAAATCAGGATTTTAAAAAATAAACTTTTTTGGTTTCACCCTGTATCTTTAAAACGGGGCAGATAATTGTCAATGTAACCATGGATTATTCATTGGCATATAAATACGAAACTTTTTCCCCATTTAACCAACCAATCTATTACCGTTTCTAATATCCCCATGTAGGTCATTTTAAACTGGACACACTGTATAGGTAGTAAGTAGCCAGGTTCGCGACTGACTTCCGTTAAAATTATTTAAGAAATATTTGAGTCAGGGAATATCTTAATTTTGAATTTAATATGTGAAGCGTCATCTTAGTTGGAGTAAATGTTCTACATCTTGTTTTTCAAGCAAGCCAAAATTTTTCTCAATTGTGGGCAAGGATAAATTGTACAGATTTATGTACTCCTAGGCCACTGCACAGTTTCACCAAATTCCTTAAAACTTTAGATTCAGGTTGAGTTTCAAAAGCCAGAGGTTAATTTTACTTGTATGTGGCTGTTCAACTTACAGTCTAGTCTTTATTTTGTTTCCTATAGTTTTCTTGTATCTTCCCATACTGTACACATCTAAATTGCTTTCATAAAAAGTCTGCGTAACATCTTCTAGCGGCCCTGTGTATAAAGCTCGTCTTGCAGTACTACCCAGTGCTCAATGAATGTTTTCCTAAGATGATTTGTCTAAAACGCAATTAAGATGGTGTAACATATACATAACTATTCAAAAAGCTATTAAATGTGATACGCAAGAAGAATACACAAAGATTAAAAAAAATTGATTTATTGATAAAAAACCAATCTATTGGATAAAAGCAAACATGATTGTTGTTATTGTACTAATACAGTGTGTAATGGGTTATGCTGACTAACATGCAGAAAAAATCAAATTCAGTTTCCAAAGGCACATTTCTTACAAAGTGTGTAAATAAAGTAATGAGATTGATTTTTCATGATTTTTTTATTCAATCAAAATTACAATTTCACATTGTCTCCTTCAAAATAGTTGCCTTGGCTTTCCACATAGCGATGAAGACAATTTCTCCACTTTTCATAGCAATGCTGAAACTCAGATACTAAAATTGCCTTCAGCTGGTCTGTTAGGGCAGTCTTAACGTCTTCTAATGTCCCAAAATGACGCCCTTTTAGGTAATTTGTCAATCTTGAGAAGAGAAGAAAATCACAAGGACTCAAGTCAAGGAAATAAGGGAACTGCAGAGCCACAGAGATGTCTTTACTTGCCAAAAACTCATTAATTGCATTAATGCACCACCCAGGTGTTCTTGATGCTTGGTCTCATACGCATGACACTTTTTCGAAGTCTTTCAAGAACTTCCCGATAAAATTGTTGGTTTACCGTTTGGCCTTAAGGCACAAACAATCAAAACGCGCAAGGTCCAGGATTTCGGCAACATCTTTGTCAGTTCTTGCAGTTGCAAGCCTTCCCCTGTGAGGTTCATCTTTAATCTGTTCTCTTCCTTCTGAAAATGCCTTATATTGCCCAAAAACCTGGACGTTTGACAACACATTGTCTCCATAGGCCTGATGAAGCTTTGCAAAAGTTTCTGTCGCACTGTGATGAAGTCTAAAGCAAAACCTGATATCAAACGTTGCTCGAAATTGTTATCACTCATTTTCAGAACACAATAGAAGAAAACAGTTTACCAAAAAAATTTCTACGGACAACCAAATGATTCTACAGAGTTCAAACTCGTATTGGCGGAGCATCACATGTTGACCCACCCTTCCTCTAAACCGGTAGTCCCCAGTTTTATTATTTTATTTACATACAGGGTGTGTAAATAAAATTAACTTTACCACAGCAGTTGCTTTCATTTGGACACTTAAATTATGATCAATACTAACAAACTGTGTTACAGCAAATCCGAATAGCAGTTAGTAAACAATTATACAATAAGTTGTTGTTTTGTGGCTGAGGTTACTACTATACATATAGCATTGCAGACGTTATATTGAGAGTAGAGTAGTTCCGTCATCTTTACTCAGGTTAGGAATTACTAGTCCCTATTCAACTAATAAATTTTACAGTTTGGCTGACGACACACTATAGGGAGTGATTTCAGTTTGCAGTTCAAAAACATTATCATCTCTTGTTTGAGTAACTATTACATCTACTTGTGTATGATTACCTCTATAAATCAAAGAAAGGTGTCACCATAAAGTCAAGACTGCGCGCTTACCAGATCCGTTCATTAAAAAGTTGGTTAGTTCGAGTCAACAATATTCTTACACTGCGTCTTGTGAATTTATTGCATTTTCCCATAAGAAACTTTCTGTGTGTTTACTTATTGAATACTTTAATGGAACTCTAAAGATTCTGTTTTAAAGCACATATTTAGTTACAATACTTACATGTAGATTCAGTATTTATGCATAAGATATAACCTGCAAATGAATTAAACAGGAAACTGAACTGTAATTAATATTCTGACCACCCGGCCCACATAAGTTATGGAGTTAGAGTTTCCTAATACATCTCTAAACCTGATCGTATTCGACTTCCAAAGTTTGTTTCTCTTCTTCCTATAATTGGTATTGTGCAGATTTTGTCCAAGATTTATTATTCTTATCTAATCTGTTTTATCTGTTGTCAAACGATTGCGCTTACAAGAATCCGCGAGTTCGGAAATTCTGACCGGTTTCGTTTGGATTGCTTTTACAATCTTTTAACATCCATCAACAATTCCTAAAAATTTCCAATACTATCCTTTCTGTTTTTTTTTCTAACTAACCAGATTGACATGCCTCGTACTGTTTAAATACCTATTGGGGTTTGTTTGGATTGTCCATGTTCTGCTTTATAAGACCTCTTCAAGTGGAGGTAGGTATTTTACAGTCTCCTGGATTACTTCTACAAAGCATAAAATAAATTGTTTCGTTGTGTTTGGTATCTAAACGATTCCAGACAGCTTGAACGTTTAAGCGAGCAGTGCAGTTTAGATGAAAAGAATCAGTTACAATGAATTGTACACAAACCAATGTGCTAGTACGTTTGGAACATCGTAGAAAGGGGGTAGTTCAAACAGATGCATGTTGAAATAATTTAAATTTTTGAATTTTGAAAGTTTAGAATAATAACTTGCACAACTCCTTATATACAGTGTGTCCCAGATTAAGTAGGATAGTATGGGTAACTTGTTTATTATTATAGTTAAAGCTTTGGTTAAATTTTGTTTAATCATGCAAAAATTTAATATGGCACCCATCTTGAATGTTGTTTTGGCATCCTTTTTAAGTGTATCTCATCGAAGCAAGCAACTATCATATTAAAACTTTTTAAATAGCTTTTTAAACTATGGAGATATTCGACTTTATAGAAAACAGCGATTTTGACTTTTTTGGAATAATTGCTAATCGGTTATGAATTTTAAACTTTTCTAACTTAAATCTGAATTAGCATACAAAATTGCACAACATTGCCCATTTAATCAAAGCTCTAAGTATAATAATAAGAAAGTTACTTATACTACCCTGCTCAATTTGGGACGCCCCGTATAGCAGAAAGCAACTGCAAATAAAAAACATTCGACGCTTTAATGTAATGATTAGCTGTCAAAGATTTTGTACTTTTGCGATTCTACTAAGAAAAGAAACCTTCAAAGTTGAATTTTATTATTTGTTAGATTAACTTTGATGACCATCTAGTCTTGCTCTAACTTTTCTTTATTTATTTTCTTGTTAGGGAATAAATTGATACTTTTTACCTTATTAAAATTGCAACGACAATAAATTGAAATACAATAACTCGTTTTACCTAGCATCGTATATAAATAATTAAAACAATAACTGAACGCTAATTTGCATGCTACCTAATATTGTATTTATGAATACTATTTGATGTCCTTTTGATATGAATAGTTCTCTGTTGAATACATGGGAAAATACGTATGATACTAATTAATTCATTGTAATGTTTTTTAATTTTCAACGGTCGCCAAAAAAACAACAGCGTATGCAAAACTAGAATTCACAATCACGTTTGGCACAATAAGGTATAGAGAGCCTTTATTTGAATTTTGGAATAAAAATGCGAATCGGGCGAACAATATCTTTCTGGTTAATTAACAAATGCAAACGTTGGAAGCAAATTTTGGTACTTATTTTTGTATTTCCATATCAACAATAAGGCAGAAGTTGTAAATATGCAAATATCCGTAGAATTCTGAGAGTAAAATAAGCACGTGCACTTATAGGTGTCGGAGAAGGATCAAGTATAGAGAACGGTTTTAACGCCAGAATAAGCACCGGGAGCAAAAAGCGCGTTTTAAAAAGCTTCCCCAGTTTTCCCGTCCTGTTAACTGAAGGAATAAAACGAACTCGTGACTAAAGTTTTTATTAGATCTGCGAAGTGTAATCTTATTAACGAAATTTAACAATTAGAGATGCAAAATTAGGATATTTTTGAATAGGGAATTAAAATCAGACACGGCAGATTTTTCCTTTTTTTACTTTGCTACTTAAATTAACTTTTTTAAAAATAGATATTTTTTTGGAAAAGTTTTGCAGCTCTCGGTATTTAATGATGATATTCAACGCTTTCATAAGAGGATCATTGATCAAGTTTTGAACAAAAAAAAGAAGAAAAATACGAGCGGTAAGGCAAGGAAAAATGGAGAAAAAATTAAATTATTTCTGAAGTATTTTAGATTAAAATCCACCAGAAAAAATTATATTCCTTTGTTGACATTGATATGACTTAAATAAAAATATTCGCGTGTGGGTTCTAGATGATTTAATTCATCGTTTGTCATTTTTTATTTAATGTGTCCCTATTTTTAACTTCTTGTATTGCTTATACGTACACCTACAATTTAAATTGTGTGAAATGTGATTAGATTAATAAATAACACATGTATAAAACAAATATTAATCAGAAATCGCGTACAAGACTAATCCCAGAGCAAATAAGGCCCAATCGGAAAGGTAATTAGAATACAATGTTCAAAGTTATGGCAGGGTAAACACATACGTAATGATTAGCCCGCAGTAAGACAGCCAGAGTCGCTGATTAGCTTTTCTGCAAATTACATAATACCTTGTACGGAGCAACCGCAACATTTACACTATTACTGCCATATTTCCGAATCTCCACCTCGTTTTATCATATCTAAGGATCACGTTGCAAATTTTCTCTTGAATTTATTTATAAAAGCCAGCTCGCTTCCTCTAGAGAACTCTTCTTATTTTACTTTCTTGTTTATAGATTAAGCGGAAAATACGTAATTATTCCGAAACAGACGCAACCTTTGGGTACATTCGTGGTTTCTGAGCACACAACTCAGCACTTGAGACTTGACGCGAGTTTCAGTAGATCTGTTAAGATGTTTCAGGTTTCCTTTGCTTTATTATACTGCACCACAGGGTTCGTTGTGATTCTTGTAAAGTTTCATTAGGAATTTTAAATTAATTTAAAAGTGTTTACTACCACGTGCAGAAATCGAACCTGCATTTCCAGATGTTGATGATGGGTAAAAAGCTTCAAATTAATTTAAAAATCGTAATACACTTAATGACTTCATTATTAGTCTAATGGATATTTGAAGTGATTATC
>VTPC01090568.1:204199-220125 GCA_011009095.1 Ignelater luminosus
TCATAGTGGTGGTATGTATATTGCAAAACGAAACAGCATCATTTTTCAGTAACCGTTTTAATAAAAAAAAAAGATATTTGGCACCATTTTTGAACTTTAGATAATTTTGTACAGTATAAATATAAATCAAATTTGATAATATATAAAAGCAAGTTGAAAAAGTTTGTCAAACGATTAAAAAAATTATAGAAATGTAAGGTAAACACAATTTGTGAAAATAACAACATCGGATGATTTCTTATATTTATTCTAGTAGACATGCCAGTGGTTCATCAAATATACTGCCTTCTTTGTCATTAGCGCAGTCCCTAAGTCTTAGTCCTCGATTCACTCTACTATCAACAATGTCTGGTAACATAAATTTTAAATAAAATTCTTTTAAAAGCGGAAGCATCTTTGTTTTCCAAAGAACTTCATCTTTCTGTATTCTTTGTACCCTTATGCCCTTATCTTCGTTAATAAATATAACAAGGTCACAAAAATTGTACTGTACTTGAAAGTAGTATTTATGATTACGTTTCAAACTAAAAAAAATAATATCTTATCAGACATATATGAAAGCTATCAAATTGTAAAAGAATACCGTATAGTTCCATTTTCAACGACAAAACAAGCGTTTGAGGGTGGTTTTTCAAACGGATTTTCTACTTCTATTAGAGATGGGAGACATTTGATTTCAATAACAGCATCATTTCCCAATAATCTATCTGGTGTAGCATCGAGATAGGGATGCTCTAGATCAATATATAATTTACACTGCTGTACTTGCATATCATTTATATCATGTTTAGTCATTTCTTGAATATACAATTGAACTGCATCGTCTTCATGTGTTCGGCCATAGATAACTGCCTTACTATTAATTTTCTAAAATTGTAGATTTCATGCGTCAATATCAATAAAATGGAAGTAAAAGAAAGCTATACCTTATGATAAAGGAGTCTTTTTACCAGGTTGTGGCAGTGAGTTGACGGTCTACGTTTAATGACTTCTCCGAAATTGGAGGCCGTAAGCATTGTTTTTCGTAGTTCACGCCAGTCTACGCTTCCATGTTGGTCACGTGTCATTTGTTGGATATGATCGCGATCTTCAGAGTTCGACACTCGACATTTCAGCTTTTCCAAATATAACTGACATTCTTTTTCCAACTCCTCTTCAGACATATCTGGTTCAGCTAAAGACATTCCATAATGTTTATCTGGACCACAGTTATTAATCTTCTTGTTTTTCTTAGGTGGCTCATTTGCAAATTTTAGTTTTCGTTTTGCAGATATATTAGAACGACATCGCATAACCTTCGAAAAATAATGGCCTGGTTGTCGTGTCTTGTAACGTTTACTTCGAAGACTTCAATGCCAACTTGGACCAGAAATATGAGCTAATGCTGCTCCAAAAGCTCTTGTTGTGTATGATCCACGCTTACTGAAGTTTACTCTTTTCCCGCCAATAAACTTCGCAACCAAACTCATGAATCTGGCAATTAATTTTTGCAGTTTAGCAACAGAACCACTTGGCAAACATTTATTACATACCTTTCCGCTTGATTTGTCGTATCATTGAAGGCAACGCGACCCGCCTTTCGAACTTTTATATCTAAAATTTGTTCTTGTTACTTGTTCATTTTTATATCGTTTTGATCGTTATTAATAATATTATCTTTCAAACTGGTACATCGTTGAACAGACCTTTCTCTGAAAATGTACAGTTTAATTAATTTTAATAAGGGTGGACACCCAGCATATGTCTTTAAATTTGCTTCTTTACAAATCTTATGCAAGTAAACTTAACTTTATTTCGTTTCGATCGTTACTAATAACATTATCTTTCAAATTGGTACATCGTTGGACAGCTTTTTCTCTGAAAGTGTATAATTCTTTGTACGTTATACCATAAACTTAATTAATTAATTGACCGGTTCCAGATTAACTGGAGTATTACCTTTTGGCTCTATGATATTTTCTTTTGCGTTTTGAAATAAGATTTCGCTTTCTTGTTTTCGATAACGGACGCCGACACTTCGGCATCTTTTTGTCAACACAAAAAAAAACTCGGTAGCACTATTACTTAGAAATGTACGTTTGAAAACGTTGTCGAGCACTTCAACGACGTAACATCCCCTATGTGTACGAGCGCCTGATATAATTATCGTTGTATTACTACTAGAAATTATGATTCATCGTTTTGTAACTTTGGTAACTACTACTAGCTTCTTTTAATCAATACAACAAATAAAAGAGATTATATTTTACTAAGATAAAACAAAAGTACAACTTAAAATATTCATTATAAATATAAACACAAAACAAAGATAAATTCTTCTGCTTACCGCTACATAAATGATATTTGAAAGATATAAAGAAAAAACCTTTTTTCAAATATAACATAAAATATAAAATACGTTTCTTTCATAACGTATTATGAAAAATACCACTTAAACTAATTAATTATTTTAAGTGTCTTTAGAAAACTTTTGCAACTTTCTTTTTTTAGATTTTGTTTCTTGCAGAGTTTCTGTTTTAACTTTAGTATAATTATTCAGTAAAATGTTGCAGAATACATCGATACACTTCGGTAAGATTCAGAAACGAATTTCAACATTTACATACAGGAGCATCATCTAAATAAAAATCTAATATTTTTAGTTTTTTTTTGAAAATGTTTTAAGAACTGCTTTGTGCAATTAATGTAAATGTTTTCATATTTTTCTGATATGAGTTGTCTAAATAAACAATATGTACTAATTATTGCTTTCATTAATTACATTGATACGACTACATATCCAACCGGCTACTAATGTTACATTCCCGCTAAGTCTGTACTCCCCTTCTATAGTACAGCCAATCCTGAACCAAAATGCGTAAAATCGTGTAGGCAGGGGTAAACCGAGTAAAACAGCGACAAGTAAGGAAGGAAAACATTTTACAAAGGTGGTACAATTTCCTTCAAGTTTTAAACAAATTTTGTTTTTATGTTTGTTCTTTGTGTAGAAATGGTAGAACTACATTTTCACTACGTTATGATATAAGTAATATCACGTTAATAATATTACAAATTACGTAAATTGCATTTCAACTTAGACCTTATTTTCAACCGAATCAGCAGTGTTTATTTATTTTTTTACTTGATCATGACAAAATATATGGATTTCAAAAATAGATAGTTACAAAGTATTAACTTAATTCACCCTTTACCCAAAGAATTTTCGTTGGAGGTTATACCGTTTTTAGAATCCGTAGGAAAATATCTTGCAATCCTTTTTATCAATTTTAAGGCTTAAGCATTATATATAAAAAAAATAATCATAGTTTTATATTTGTTATAACATATCTTACCAATTATCTTAGAATGATTTTATTTAGAAAACTTTATTCGACACGACCAAACAGCCTTAAAGTTTAAAATTATCCCAAAGATTCACGCTGTACGCTCTAGAATTTTGTATAGCCCCAGAGCATGGAGTACTTTTAAAACCGATATCTTAGCAAATGAGCATGTTTTGTATAAGAATGAAAAAAGACAGGAATATTTTTTGTATAGGAGAATTTTTCAGTTCATAAATTGTTTTAAAAACTACTGCAGATGTTATGGACTATGGTAAATAAAATAAGAAGTATTATCTTTACAAAGTTTACAGATTTGACCTTCTACGAAAAATTTATCAACGAATGATGTAATCCACAGCTTATTTGACGGTTTTAATTTATCATATTTTTCTTGTTTACGCATGGTACAAATAACAGTATCACAATCTAAATCAGTTCGAAATATGAACAAGAATTTAAACTAAATTTTACGTTAACAAATACTGCTAAAAATCTAAATCTTGAAAATTATATATTTTTCACTGATTCTGAGTGATACGACAAAATTTGTGGTAATTTCAGACTGATCCCAATACCATTTCTTTTCTACAACAACAATGAAAAGAGCAAAATTAATTGCACTAATTATATTTATTGCAGTCATTATACTAGCATGTGTGGTGACGGGTGTGATTGGTAAGTTTTATTATTTACATCATGATTTATTAAATTTCCATCGACTTAATATTTTAAAAAGTGGCTATTCGCAACGCACGCAAACCATATCCGCATTTGATTTTTGAACCTCAACCGCCTGACACTGAAAGTACATTAATTTGGTACAACTCAAGTGACGCAAGTGGTACCTCTTACTGGATAAACAGGCTAGATCAATTTTTAAAACGTAAGTGATATACTTTACAAGATTATTCAATTCTGATTTTTATCAGTGGCATTTGGAGTACTACGAAGCAATTCTACGCATGCTCTAGAATGCTTGTTGCATGAATTCAAATAAATAAAAGGTCGTATGCAAGAGTTTTATTATGTTTCAAACCTTTGTATTGCACAGCGTATAGTAACCCGCACGAATCTAAAACAAATATAGTTGAATGTAACCGAGGAAGACCACCAAAGGCCGACTCGAATCTGGTGTGTGATGTTAAAATCTATGACTGGTCTTTTTGTATTCATGACCAGGCATACCATTTCAATTCGTTTAGGGCAGGACCTTGTATTTACCTAACTATTGACAAGGTTTGTTTATCAATCAATACGTACCTACATCTTTCTGAAATGTACTTTTAATTTACTTTCAGAATCCCGAGTGGACACCAGATTATTATAATTCATCTACAATTCCTGATATTATACCTGATTATTTAAAAGACTTTATTATATATAATGAAATTAGACTTGGCACGGATTCTGATACAGTAACTTAATGTTTATTTGAAAAATACATTCTAGCTTATGAAAGTCTATTTTAGCTCAAAGTCCTATGGGTAAGCTGCGCAGGAGAGAATCCAACTGATATGGAAAATATTGGTCCTGTAGTGTATTCACCAATGTTCGGTTTTGATGGCGCATATTTTCCAGTTGTAAATAAAGAAGAGTATCTTCGGCCATTAGTTTCAGTGTTTTTTGAACGACCAAAACGTAAGTAGATTGTTTACACTAATCAAAACTCATAAGTTTAAGATCTTTGTAGGTTTTTAGTAGAAATTTGGCTAAAAACACCTACGTTTTAATGCTTTACTTAAAAAATATAAAATAATGATAATGTTACAGGTGGAGTGTTAATCAATATCGAGTGCAAAGCATGGGCCAAAAATATTAAACATGAAGAAGGAGAAGGCATTGTACACTTTGAATTAATGGTAGACTAAATATTAAGGTTGCTACAGCAGCGCATTTACTGGATACGAAAACATGATACCATATGGTTCACAATACAAGCTACATATACTGTTTTATATGTACAATAAATACAGCATTGCACATTCGCGTTGTAATCTTTAAAATGCTTTCAACAATCACTACGGAAAAGTATAGTGCCTCTCTTGTTATGAAGTGTAGTAGAGATCGAGTCTACATTGAATTCTTGTTCAATAAATGAGCCGCTTACACGCCAACCAAAGTACGGTACCCACTCTGGAATAATATACCTCACATCATGTAAAAAACGTCGTGTCACGACTATACTATCTAACACTAGCAAATACTAATATTTTATCTTTCACGTTAAATTAAAGCGTTTAAGAAGACTTACATATTATAGTTGTTTGTAATTGACACTACAAATATAATTTTACTAGTACTACATATATTTTTTCTAAGTTTCTTCTGCACTTATTAGTTGTGATAACAGACCAACAGTTAACCTAACTATTCAGTACTGAACAATTAATGTAGATGATATGTCCAAACGATTATTCTTTGTTGTTTGTAGCAAGATCTTTGAGCCTTCAGATTAAGTAAAGCAAATAAAGTGACTCATATGAATTCATTGCTATATCTGGAGTTTCTCAGGGTTCAGATCTAGGTCTCCCGTTGTTTACTTAATTTCTGGATGATTTCCTATTCAGATTCTGTTGTTCTTTTTTCGCATATGCAGATAATGTTAAGATTTTTAGTTGTTCATAATTTGTAATATCATTTTAACATTTTTGTGTTCTCACCCGAGTTCTGCTTTGAGTTTTGCTGTAAATGCATTTATTCAATATGAACTTATCACTTTTTAATGTTTAGCAAGTTATTTATATTGCTAACAGATATTTTTCTTTAAAATTCTATTTTTGAAATTGTTACCGTACGTGACTTTTGTAAAATTTAATCGTCCTACAGACGCCTAAACATTTTTATGTTACTTCAATTCGCGGAAATTTTGTTTACATTTGGGTTATATTTCTCGAAATACATGCTTGCTGCATGTCTGGCTGAAAGAATGTTTTAAATTAGAGAAATGGCGTTTTATTTCATTTCATTCATGCGTTTATTTTGGCCACCAGTGTAGTGTATAACCAGCTTCTTTACTATTTCAAATCATTTTCTGTGTGAGATCATATCGAGTAATCGAAATCTGGGCACCGTAAGGAGTGGTTGATTCCGCGTGTTGTGGGCCAGCTGCCCGGTGGGCTTCCCGCGTTTTACCGCTATCTTTTGAGTGCGACGCGGCTATGGTTAATTTTAACATTTAGTGGCTATAAGTTTGTTTTGGTGTATGGGCATTTTATTGCATTTTGGTTAATCCTTAAGGAAAGGCCTCTGGAGGGAATAAGAAACCAACGCTCTACTGGGCGAATCTTGGGTCTAAACTTATAGGTTGAAAGGCTCAACCCATTTCCTAGTATTTGTAAGGTGAAAGAGAAGTTCATCCTATTCAGTCAGTCAGTGTAAAGAAATAACCGTGTTGTGTCAGTCATATGAATTCATTCAGTTCCGATTTTCTTCTTGTGTTTGTTGTGCAGTCATTTAGGAAATTACCCTTATGTATTGGGTGTTTGACGACTCCTCTATTTTCATCATACTCCCTGGTTGGGGAAAACATCATCTTATTGCTAGTGTCTACTGCAAAAATTGTTATTCTCTCCGTTAAAATTAAAATTTTGTGTTTTGTAAAAATTTAAGTGTTTAAAATTTATTGTGAACGAAATCCTGCCTTCTCATCGTTTGATTTCATGTAAATTCAATTTTTGTTAACTGGAAATGTTGCTGGAAATCAAAGGACCTCCAAATTTTGAGTAAGATAGATATTCTTTTATGTTACACATATTTGTTTGTATTTTTATGTTGTTTTGTCTAAATTCTTTGAGTATTTAAAGTAAACATTTAATTTCCTTTATGATAGGGAAAGTATTTTTAAAATGTAATCTTTCCGGAAAACCTAGGAAAACATTAGGTTGTTTAAATTTTATAATAATCTTTTGTATTATTGATTGAAATATTACAATTTCATAAGTTCTAAATTTCTAATGGTTTTAAGTTTTGTTTGGCTTTGTTTTTCGAGTTGTTTAATTCAACAATAATTTTGCGTTTTAATGATTTTAAACATATTTGTTTAACGGGTCCTTTAGACCTAACTTTTATGTAATAATTGTTTTTCTTTTATTTAATGTTTGTAAAGCAATAATTTCTCTATTCAACTACACCTTTTAAAAGCTTTTTTTGTACGAATGTTTATTTTATTTGATTTCAAAGCATAACTAAATAAACTCACTTTTGTGTTCTTATTTTAGAAGTTTGTTTTTATAAGCTTATTTAGGTACCGCAATGATGGATCCTGGCTTCTAGCAACCAGCATAATACTTGATTTTGTGATTGAATCTTTGCTTATAGTTTTGAGAAATGAGAGAGACTAGAGATTTATAAAGTTTATTTTATTTTAAGTTGAGGAACCAATATAGATTCCCCGGTAAGTAAAAAGAATACAATTTAATCTTAGGACACGATTTTTAAGTTTTTATATACAGGGTGGTATTTTAAGTAAACCCTATGTACAGGGTGTCAGCCTACGAGAAGCTGCGTAGGTTTACCGATGGTTTCTTTCTTCTAGTACAGCTTCTGGCGTTCTCTAGGTATTTTTTTGAGATTTTCAGCCAAAATTTAAATTCTAGGTTTAGGTAACAACCTAATTATTTGAGTCATTTGCTATCTTTGAAACCTCACCCACCGTCTTCGACTTAGAACTACAATATTGAACATCTTATATGGGAAAGAGGCCTCTTTTTCAACTTTTTCCCGTTACAAAAAATTTAAGATCAAATAATTGGTCATCACAACTTTCTGCCTTATTTAAGAAACTGACAAAAAACATTTCTGCAGTTGTTAGAAGAAGGCTTATTGCAAAACAAGATATGTGGTTGCAACGCGTTAGGGCACCAGCACATTTCAGTCAAGAGGTTCGAGAGCGCGTCATCAATACTTTACATGACAGGTAAATTGGAAGAAGAATTTGTATTGATTTGCCTAGACTTTTCCTATTAAGAATTTGTTTGCATTACTTCAGTAAATACTTTATAAAAACAACCCAAGAATTTTTCTAAAGAATGAGCAATGACTCGGAAATGGGATGAGTATTGATCAGTCAGCTATTGCCATTTCGAACATTCATGTACTTTAAGAAAAAGGCAAGATGTTTCTTGTACACTTAATTGTTTTTGACTTTGAACTTTTTTAAGAAAGTGATGAGACCATCGATTTATTAACAAAAATTCTTATCAATATTGAGCTAAAAACCTTTAGGAGTTTTTTATGTTTCTTTTAAGGTTAAGCAGCTTAGAAGATTGTTTATGCCTCTAATTTTATTTTCTGGAACCATACACTGACCTGCAGACAGATTAATTAGAAGTTTAGAAATGTTTTATATTGCAAAATGTGAGAAAGCAAACTTAAAACAGTTTTAACTGAATCATCAAATCTTTCTTTCTAAGATTTAACCCCTTTTTGTCGATAAAAACAGAATTTTACCATGACTTTTGAATTACGTCACTGTTGTCAATAAGATACGGTGTGTTAGATGACCAAGTATTTGGAAGCATTATACTTAAATATTATCATTATTATATTAATGATAAATACCCTACACCTGTTGAACCAACAAAACATTTATTATGGTGTATGAAGGCAATTATCACTTGTACGCTTCCATCAAAAAATTCTTGCAACTAGTATCTTTCTCCTCCTAACATAATCTAAATAGATTAAAATATTAATTGGTCAAAATATTTTTTCTTAAATCCAGTATTGCCAGTAAAGTGATGTTTTGCTAAATAACATATTGCACTTGTAAATCGTCAACAACATAAATATGATCATGATATTGTTGGTTGCTTTAATAAAAATGTAAATTACAAAAATAAATTTGAAATGCTGGAAATGTTCTGCCTGTCTAATGGACTTTTTAAATGCAGCGTGATCGAGGAAACAGACATCAAAACACCTGAGGAATGCGCTTCCCTTTTTCATGCTGATTATGTCTGCAGCACTGAACATAATTTTAAAATTGAAGTAAAGAATTTTAGAAATTTACAAATAATATTTAATGCCATTCACCTTTTTGCTGTCCTTTTTTGAGAGTTCTAATCAACGCTTCAAACTCAATAAATTAACAAAAATTGACAATACAAAGTACTGATAGTTATCTTTTTTTAATTTTTTGCTGAACCTAAATTATTCTGTGTAATAACACGGTTCAAATAGATATACATTTATCATTGAAAGCTGTCAGTGTAATTGATAAAACATGTAGTTTTGTCAATTGTTTTGACTGAACAAATTTACTACTTTTTGATTGCTAAAAATTCTAATAGAAAGAGTGACACATGCTCATTTATCACAAGTAGATTGAATTTAAAATACTCTATGAAATATGTTCAGAAGATTGTATCAAATTGTTAAAAATATCAAGTATAGTAAAACTGTTTTCATCTTTTATCAATTTATGTTGTTCAAAGGAAATAATCTGAAACTAACTAGACTGTAAAGTTTCATACATAACCATTTCAGAAGTACTCGTTACCGTTACGTCTTGATTTAAAACTTTATTCGGTTTTCAATATAGTCTTTTGTGCTTTGAGACTTATTTGTCATAAATAAGACTTAAGTTAGTACAAAATATAAAAGTTAGACTTAGCAAAACTGTTTTTCATTTTGTCTGAAAATTACTCTGAAGGTGGTGATTGAGATGACTTTGACTTTTCATAACATATTACAACATATTGCAGTATAAAAATCGTAAGACGCAGATTAACGTATTGAATACTTTTATTTAATATAATTGTCAAGATACTGGATGTAACAAAAGCAAACACAACGCTGCGTCGTTACATCATCAAGGGTGCTGCTCCGAAGGCACAGTGGCTTTAGAAGCCTTTGCGTCTCTCAAGCCTGGAGTCAAAGAAGGAAGTTAGTGGAGTGGGGAGCTGATCGCGGAGCTCGTCTGGCGGTGTTAAAGCAGGTGTGGAGACGTTCGATGGATATGTGCAGTAATCAAAGTTGTATTTGTTGGGATTTGTGGTTTGGTGGAATTTGTTGTTTGGAGGTTTGAATTGGTGGTTTGATTTGATATAGGAGTAGGTAGATGTTAAAATGGAGATAAAAAAAATGGGAAAGAAAGGGGCTTATCCGTGGGTGACGGACAAAAGTTGAATTTCAGCAGGAGTGAAGTGGTTGCATTCGAGGAGCCTCGGGCTCGAATAACAACGTTGGTGGAATAGATGCTGGATACCTGCCCCTCCCCCCCAGAGCAGGCCTTTTAA
Organism: Ignelater luminosus; assembly: GCA_011009095.1. Classification (NCBI taxonomy): domain Eukaryota; kingdom Metazoa; phylum Arthropoda; class Insecta; order Coleoptera; family Elateridae; genus Ignelater; species Ignelater luminosus. The sequence continues at coordinate 214,761 of VTPC01090568.1, forward strand.
AAGAGGCTGAGAAAGTTGAGATCTGTCGGGCCTGCGCCCCAACCCTAAGCGCAGGGTGTCAGCAGCTGGAGTGGTGACAACTGCTACCCGACCTCCTAACCGGGTGTTGAGTTGTCGTTGGAGTCTGCTGTTTACTATTCAACTTCAGTGCATCACTCCACGGACGGAGACCGGGTCGACTACCTCGCTCGCACTCGAAGCCGTACTGTGACGCCGCGTCGAGTGGGCATGGTTCAATATATATTTATAATAAAGATATTACAAAAAAAACGCCGCTACCCATGCGAATGCAAAATAACTCAAAAAGCAAACTCAAAGCGTATTATAAAACTACTTACTTTCACATCTATTGTTATGCATGGTTGTAAATCTTAGGTTTTCATTTTCAAATAGGCATCACATGAAATAAGTTTCTTATGAGTAACTATAGCCAAAACAAGAAGATGCAAAATACGAAACGATAAGATCAAAGGTGATGTAGGTGTAGTACTAGTGTTGAAAACTCATATGGCTCGGACATCTTTGCCAAGAATTGTGCAGGAAAGAAAAATGTTAAATGTACGTGAATGAGAAGGTCTAGAACAGTCCAGTACATCACATAATTTCAGAAGAAAGCATTAAGATGTTTTTATATATCCATTGGCATAAAATTATTTATAGCTTCTTACTTTTTGAGTACACAAGAGTGGAAAAGTGTAAGATACGTAAGACAATGATTTTAAACACGTGGGCGTATCGGTATTCTCCGTCTGACTAAAGGGATTGCCATTTGAACTTTTCGCACTCCATATTGTCCGCATGCCTGAGAATTCAGATGACAAGGACCAGACACAGAAATGTGACTTTTGTTTGTAGACCTACATTCTTGAGCATTTTGGAGTTGAAAAAAGACAGGATCCAAGAAGTCTTAATGCGGCAGGATTAATGAACAGGATAAAGCCGTTGCTTAGAAACCAAAAGGGGAAATAGAAAAAATAAAAAAAAATGAAAACCGTGGAACATCACTAAAACCATAATAGATTCGTCTTAAGCTACAGAGCTACGATTGAGAGACTATAATACCTACCAGCTGATCTCAACGTTAAGATAATGTGGAAAATGTAAAAATAACAGTCTGGTGGAAGTTCTACAAATAAAGAATAATTTCTCTTTCGAGTTGAGTTGAGAATATAAAGGTATTGGTTTTGTTAGTCTCAAAACTGATACCTTATCCATTTTCACCCAACTTTTGGAAAAGTTAGAAATGGAAACTGACTCCGAAAAAAAACTTCTTATAGTTGGAGAAAAGGTGCGTAAACTCAAAGCAAGTCTTTTATGAACTTTTGCGAATAAACGATATTTTAAGCATAAGAAACAAAATTCTGCCAAATCTACCTACTGAGGCTCAAAACTCGCCATTTCTAAATTACAAATTTACTGAATATTTCTTTTTTCTAAAATGCTAGGCTGGAATAACTTTAAAGATTCTGTACCCTAGGATACATCTTTCCGAAAGAAATTTCAGTTGGTCATTAGACATCATTTCAAGATTAAACTTTTGACGGGTTTTGAAAATAGACGTAAGAATCAATTTCAAAGATCGACAAAGTTTGTTTATCCTATTCTTTTTGGTGAGATATGCTACTTTCCAATAAAAATGTGTACTTCAAAATTTCATTTAATGGTTCATTCAAGAAGACTTATTCAGGTCAGCAGGTATACAAATTTAACGTAGTTAACTGAATAAGATTTTAAGTGAATATTGTGCTAAATTTGTTTCATTTTTTTTATTAAGATTCTTCAGTAAGTAACTAACAGTAGATTATGAGAGCCTGGAAGTTATACGAATAAGATACACCTACAGAATAAACAAAAGACTTCTCTACTTTATTTTCCTGTTGAAGAAATTCAATTTCAACAATAGAAAGGTTAAAGTTAAACCTACACGAATATGTCAAAAGCAAAAAATAATTGGTTTATTTTTAGAAATAGAAATATGAGCGTATACAGGCCTACGTAAAACAAGCTAAATACAAATCCAGAGTGACATCTATTAATTTCACATGTAAACATGGAAGTTAAACAAATCTAGCTAAATATGCAAATATGCTTTTTACTTTTGTAACATTTGTATTAATACTAACAGAGAAGGATGTTAATGTATTAAGTAAAATTTTTTCAATTGGTAAATCTGAAAAACAATATTTTTGTTAAGATATGGGCGAAAAGGCCTACATTAAGGTAAGACATAAAAAGGAAAGTTGTACGGAAATAAGCTTGAATACGAATTAACTTAATTGAAGAAGCTAGCAATAAGGGTAGGCAAAATGAATTTAACAACCACTACTGCTATGTACGAATTAATGAAAACATTTCACTCGCAATTTGTGGATCCAGATGCGAACATGATGAAAGTGAATGGGGTCGACAATCAGAGTCGCATACTGTCAGTTGCTGTAGACGGAGGTCCTAATATTTCATCATCAATCATCAAAATGAAAATACTTTTCAATTCTTGTTAAGCCTTGTGCTTTAGAAATTAACAAATGCATATAGGGAAAGTTATGAGATGGGAAAATTCTAATTTTCTAGAAAATATGTTAAAGTTAAACAACGGAATATAATTTTTTCATGTAATTCAAGCAAGGAAGTAGGGGTATTGTATAAAAAATTAACATAAGAAAGTAAAAATGAAAACTTCATTGAAGCTGAGAAATCTCCGTTAACTGAAATATGCTAATCTGGAATTCGTTAAAAACTCATGATCGGCTTCATAAAAGGACTCGGTTCTTTCATATACAAGCTTTTAGCTTTCGGATTTCGCAAAAAGAAACGAGGAAGTGTACATTTAACATTAATAAAGGAATCTTGTTACAATTTTAAGGATATTAAAAGAAACATAATTTGTATTAGCTTGAGATTTTTCTTTCCGGTTTTTTTAATATCTTTTTGTACAATTTCGCGTTAATGCTACAAAAGCGTTATTATACTTCGTAATTCTTACATATTTAGCTTTCAATAGTACATAAAAAATTAATTTTTATAAACTGTGCAAGCTTCTACAAGCTCCTTCCGTTCAGATAATAATCAACAAAATCTTTTGACTTCAGAAATTTCTCAACAAAATTTAATTACTCTGCAAATGCTCAAAGTTCGCTTTTCCGTTCAATTTACGTTTTTAGGTCTCACTTATAGCCATGAATCGTATTGAAAATATTGTAATTAAAATTGCTAATGCATTTCAAATATGGAATTTTAAATCTAATATACAATGTGTAAACAAAGCAAGGTACAAATTCATTTATAGTGTTATTTTTAATTTTTTGGAAGAATGCCGGAACACGTCGATTTTATTTATTGATCAGTAATATTTTAGGCAAAAAAAATTTTGTTCCAAATTTCAAGATGGCGTGAGGATGCCATTTTGTAAAAAAATATAAATACAAAGGGTACTTATGTAATAGCTCATTTTAAAGCTCTCACTGATACGTTTAATGTCCAAGTTTCAGGAAATTCCAACTTCCCAAAACTAAATGGCGACCTGTCAAAGTTATTGTTTTTTAATTGTTTACGGCCATAGTAGGCCATGTTATTAAATAAATCACATGCTTCTTGTTGCGTTCGAGTTTTATCACCACAACCAAGCATTACGAGTATTTCGATTCTTTCTGTTTCAGTTAGCTTCATCTTCAAAAACGTCGATTAATTCGAAAGTTTGCAGTTAATTATAGTTGACAGTTCTAATGACAAGTGAACATAGAGTCATGCATCTTAGATTAATTTCAAATAGTAATAATTATAGTTTCTAACCAAATATCAACATCTGTAAATTACACGCAAGCTTATACCGGTTTCCCGCAGATTCTACCATCGCCGCCGGGTTTAAAAGCAACCGCACTATTCACGCTACTCCTGCCACGAGGGTTCTAGAATTTTATAGAATTTATAGTTGCTGTCCAACCAAGTTCTGCAAAGATTTCTATGGGCGCATTTGATCTTAAGTCGTAGCTGTTACAACAAAGCACCAATTTTAATCGACTTCCATATTCAACACGACCACTTTCAATTGCTTCAACCGCAAGTTATATCACAATGAGTAAAGGCAGGTCAAAACTACGTGTCATTCCAACCACTTGAGCAAAAGGCACATATCCATTTCCCAATGTTATGCACAATTTGGTACAGGTCTAGGTATTGATAGATACGTCAGCTTTGGCTGTTTTACTTCGTTATTAAAGCTTGCAGGAGTTTATTCGTATTTTTTGGTCCAATTTGAATACAAAAATCTGAGTTAAATGAAGGAAGCAAGATCTGGCTAACATCTTTCTCCGACCGTGGTTTTTTATCCATCGCTTTAGAAGCACCTAGGAGTTTCACAGATAAAACCTTAACAGTCAGATGAGTTACTAGAGTGGTGTTTGGAATCAATATCTTGATATTAATTTATTGTAAAAGCACCCCATCGTTCGAAAAACACTCCTACTGCACCATACTGACAACAGAATTTATTTGAAGCTCTCCATGCGCAAAGAGTCTCAGAACCTATACAAAAGAAAAGAAACAAAACAATGTCACATACTGGACAAAATAAATAATTGACCTTAAATGAGTAGGGTATAACACTTACTAAAACCTGATTACATAGTTACCCCGCCAACATCGTGTACAGAATTCACCTATTCCTCATGCTAAATCAAAGGAAGTTTTTATAAAAAATTTTTTCTGCCGTGTAGTCTCTGTACTAGATTAGCATCTATTGAACATTTAGATGTTATTAAACAGTTTTCTATGGTGTAGCAAACTGTAGTGGTAACGTCTGTGTAGCATAACCTTATTTCCAAAAGTTTAAAAATTGTTTATCTTACCTTATTATGATTTAACATATCTTTTAATAAGTTTTAAATTTTAACTAACCGTAAATAGCAAGTTTGAACAAGAAGAAACAAAATTACTGCTCAAGTAAGTAAAAGCGCAGATTTAACTACAAGAAAATATTTCCTACTACACTCTCTAAATAACAGTAAGTGTGCAGCAGTAAAAATTATTTACACTAAAGTTTAAGACATACAAATCGTTTGTTCAGTGAAGTTTGAAATCAGGCAAAAATAAACAGTCTTGGACACTATTACTAGGAACAATAAGTGATCAGGATAACCTTACAAGTGGTTCGTGATGTTACTGGAATGTGAACCTAATCATCAAATGGTTTAACTCGACTCAAATGTATACAAAATAATTTGATGAAAGCTGAACCGCTTTTGGGAAACAAAGTGGAGCTTTAAGTTTTATTGGCACAAAGCTTCAGGTGGCATGGTTTCACTTCATAACCAAAACAGTAATAATTAACACCAAAAAGTATTAAAATTACAAATTTTTACAGTTTTTT
>VTPC01090568.1:220525-253512 GCA_011009095.1 Ignelater luminosus
GGCACATGGTACTTTCAAAGGGGCGCGTGATTATCAGGAAACCAAAAATTTTATTAAAACGTGAATAAACATATCAAAACCAATTTTTAACACTATAATGCCCGGCCTTTCCGTATGCCTAAAAGGACCGCCTGCGGCCAAAATGACCTTCGCACTCTTTACTCTTTTACAACATAGTTACGTTGAATTAAATTTTTCTTTTATTTTTTTCTTATCTAAGTTGAAAAAAGACATAAATATAAATATTTATTTAAATTCTTTGACGTACATGATATCTACATAATTTGAAACAAATAAGAAACAAAGGTTGCTGTCAAATACTTACTTTACGAACTCTTATAACTTTAATTATGTATAAGCTATTGTACACAATCTTTATAATTTTTTTTTGTACATATTTTACACGATTTTCTTTCTTCATCTGTACACTGTCCATAAAGCGCTTTTTTGCAGTCACAACAAATATTGGTTGTTTTATTAGAACATTTTTTAAAAATTCGACATTTGCGTCTTTTAGTACTTGTCGATGGAGCTTGCTCAGCGATTGAGACACGGAAGTAAACTCTTTGTTAAAGATGCTCATGTCGGAGTTCATCAAGAAGCTTTAGTAAAAAGCTGTGCCTGCTGATTTTTCGCCCGGTAACTTGCTTATATATATTACCCAAGCATTGATATCTGCCAGATTAAGTAGGTTGAAGAATACATAAACCGGTCATCTCGGCATGCTGTTCTAACAGTGTACTTGCGAGACATCTGGTCTACCACATCTACACCGTATTTTGTTGAATTATAACACTGAATTGTTTTTGGTAATTGTTTTTCTCCAGTCCCAATACTCACATTAGAATGCTGAGTACTGAGCACCAGAACACTTTTGTTTCTTTTTCCTTGACATAGTGCCACTTTCCAATTTCAGGATTTTAGGAGAATGCAGCCTTTCTTTGGATTTGTATACAACCACTGGACTTTTTTTCTTGTTACGTTTCATTCTGCCCACAATACTTATTTGCATAGCCTTTAGTCATTCGGCAAGCTTGAAGGACTTAAAGAGATTATCTGTAGTAACATTACGTCCTGTTCTAAGGTATGGTTCCATTACATTACATTTTTCGGAAGAGACTGTCCTTCAGGCCGTAGTTCATCTTTTCCTAGATAAGGAAATGCGTTGTACGTATATTTTGACTTTACATCAGCAAGCAGAATTTGATTCCAAATCTGACTTATTTGCCATAAACTGTGCAAAATTGCAACGAGCTTTGCTAAGAAACAGTTGCTCATCGACTGTAATATCTTACCCTGGCTTGTAACAAAGAAAGTGGTTTTTGATGAACTTATTCCACGTTTCTAACACTAGAGCAAACTTATCAGCTTTTAGCCTTTTTGAGCGGTTATTTCTCATATCAAAACACAGATAACGCAAAATTTCTTTAAATCTGTTTCTTCCCTTTGTTTGAAAGAATACTGGTGGACCCCATACATTTGACCACATATGGTGCAACTTCGAGTTAGTTGCACTGTAAGCGCCACAAGTGACCAATTTTCTGTCCCATGTCTACGCGCTTCTGTTTCTGTACACTTTTTCACATGGCAAAGCATACTTTCGTCTATAAACATGCGCCAAGAACTTGAAACGCTTCTCTCTGTAACATTCCTTCTAGCATGTGTTGTTGGACCTGCGCTTCTTTCAACACATTTTGTGCAGAAAACCTACCATTATTGTGTGCAGTAACTATCCAGATAGTACTTTTGTCTTTCCCAGCATGACAACTTCCAACCTTAAGAGATGATCGAGCACCATTCTCCTCGTGAAAAATAGTAACACAAGCTTCGCTCGTAGCGTTTCCGCTTTCAGGTTGAGAGCAATTCGACGTAGAAGCCTGGAAAGCGTATGAAATGAAATTACTAGATCGGCCCCGAAGTTGACCTACGGTGCAACGTTTTCCACGTGAAATTTCTCGTCCTCTGCTGCGCTTTCTTTTACAATCTAAACATGAAATAAATCTCAGAGCTTATGTACAATTTTAGGAAAACCAAGTTCCAAAACAACAAAACAAAGAAAAGTAGGCTTACCTATTTGAACTTGATTTACAGAACATGTACAACTTTCTAGAGATTGCACACATTTGAGATTTTCATCGCAATCAGAAGAGTTGGAGGGTGGAGGAATAAAGTCTTTATCAGAATCAGACGCAGGCGATAAATATTTATCAGATACATTTGATTCTGGATCAGAACAATCTTCCGGCAAGCCATGAAGAAGTTCTAATTCTAATTCAGCATCAGAAAGACTACGTTTATTAGCCATGATTAGATTCGCATTTGTAACTAAACATTCACTCACAGTTTACAAACGACAACTGACGGCGAGTTGGGATTGCAACGCGCAGCGACAAACCCATGACTAGTTCAGACAGGATAAAACTTGTAGAGTAGTGTGACAGCCGTTTTTATGTTGTATCATATTGAAAAAACAAAGTTTATGTTGTTTTTACAATATTTAAATATTTTAAATAAAATAATTGCTAAAATAAATCACATAACCGTAGAGAATCGGAGATGTCAATTTGAGCCATTTATGGTATAATACAATGCCAACTTTAAAGTTATTGCTAAAACAAAAATGTTTTTTCACAAAACCATAAATAATTATAAATTATGAAAAGCCAATAAATTTTATTATGATAGCTTAAGTGGTTTGAGTTTGGCGGAGACTAGAAACTCAAAAGTGGTCAATTTGACCGGTCCGGGCATTCTAGTGTTTAAGTAATGCATTACAAAAGTATTAACGGCTTCTGTGTGACTGTTCCGAAGAAGAGTTTCTTAGAATTAGGAACTACATTTGAAATCGAGACCTTAGGTCTTTTTCCAAGTTCAACTTTGACCTGTATTTTGTCTTCAAAACAGCTACGGCCAAAAACCCGATCTTACAAAGATAGGAAGTAGGAAAAAGGTAGAAGTATATAAAAAGCTTTTGCATTTAAAAGAGAAAACTCGTTGCTTAATTCATTAACAAGTGACAAACGATGATTTATTGGAAAATGCCGACTTTTGTTCGCTGATTGAAGATAAATCTCTGAATTCTTCATGTTCTTGTAAAGAGGGCCCAATAGCATTATTGTCAAATGAATTCTTAACATATTCCCAGTTGCTTAAATTAAAATTTTCCGCAAAAAAGTAGTTCCTGGAGTTAAATATTACTTAAATTGTTGAATGGGGCTTTTTGAATTTTGCTATGATTTTTCTTCACCACTTACTTTAATACTTATAGAACCAAAATTCAAATATTCTTATCATATCTCCGGATTTTTACATTTACATGTAGGGTTGATGATGCAGAGGGTATAAATATAAATTTAGATTTCTAGGAAATAAAATGAAATTTTAAAGCTATATGATCTAAAAATAGCTTGCTTTTCAAGGTGATGTTAACCTTTTACTATTGTATGAATACCTCTACATTAGTGGTGTAGAGCACGGAATTACAGTTCTCTCACTGAATACATTTGGAATATATTGAGAGAGAAGGTAGGCCTGTTTGGAATAAATTATATTATCTATGTGTTTAGGTACACATCACAGAATGTGTGATATTAATATTGATTAAACGGTGTGAGGTTTGAATAGTACAGTAAATAAATATTCTGTTAAGCATTAGCTAAAGCGTGAAGGTTCTGTAATACTTCCAATAAATTTTTAGAAATCTATACAAATCAAAGATGTTAAACATGCATCTATTAAATTATTATTGTTATTATTAAATATAAAATAAACATTGAAAGAAAAAAAAATTTTGATTTTTTTAAACATCCAATTACGCATATATTCTAGGTATTCCACTTCTTCACACTTTTTTTCACAAGAAAAGCTGTAATAGATTAGAACATAAACGTATTTTATTTAAGTGAGAAAAGGCTCTAAATATTACATGGGATATGCTGCAATGGAAATGGAATTGCCTAGTTTTAATAGCAGAGTGTAATTAAGTATTTTCTAAGTGTATTCAACCTGAGATACCTTATACAAGAACAAAAAAGATGAAACGTTTTTGATTATTGTATCTGAGAAGAAATTAAATAATGAATTCACTTAGTAAGAACGTGATTAAATTTACCTAATTCTAAAAGATGCCTTCAGTAAAGCAACACATAAAATTAAATCCCATACGTAAATAACCCTTTCTGAATGTAATTAAATTATTCAACTGTATTTTGGCATTGTCATAATCACGTTTTAGCGCGTGTTTATATTTTGCATCACCGCCTTCTTTTGTAATTTCACCAAAGTAGGTTCGTAGCGATAGTGAAGGTTTTGAATTAAATTCGAGAGCAGAGTAGTTATACACTTACACAAAGCAAACACTTTTGGTGCTCTGCATAGCAGCCTGTATATGCTACGACTCTCGAGAATATATTCAAGTAGGCCTTAGATATCGACTTACTAATTGCTTTGAGCGATATCGGGAACGGCTGGAACGCAAAAGCATGTGTGAATAATGCAAGGAACGGATCGTTGAGGGAAAGCTCTGGTTCCCAACAATCCGCCGCGGGTCAACGTTGTCGCTATTGACGTACAGGATGTCATTGTTACAGGATATGAGACGTTCACTCGATGGTAGAGAACTAAACCCTTGTCAGATTCCCTGTCTGTCAAATTATACAAAGTATAACGCTCACGATGGACTATTACAGCAGATTATTTTTTACTCCAATTGAAACTGTCACAAATGATTGAAGAGAACGAATTGATCCAGAACAAAGCGATTTTGCTTTACTTGCTTTAACGTGTTCTTGGATCCGATAAAATATATACTATAAAAAAAGGGGGAGACTATATCCAACCCTTCTGCATAAAAGCTCCTGACAAGAAAATTGTTTGCTACTAAAGCATAAGTAAATGGATCACCATTAGTAGTAGAAGGGTATGCAAGCAAAAAAGAAGGGTTCTTTGGTATTATAAAAAATAAATAAAGTATTAAAACACTATTAAATTTGCATTCTTGGTTTTTCTTATTACAATAATACCATCTGTATTTAACAGACATTTAATTAATCAACTACAAAAAGAAAAACTAGAAATTCAATTGTTTCAAAGTATAAGAATGTATAAGAAAGTAATTCTTTCTTTAAAGACTAATTGTTATTGAACTCACTATCTTGCGTTTATATTTTTTTGTTTTCTTGTCGTCCAAAGGAGATAAATTTATTTATTTTTTTTTATTTATTGTATATTTAGTCGCAAGTTAATAAAAATATCAAGATAATGTTAATAATGAAGTTCAAATTAAAATGTTCCAATTTCCATCTTTTATGGTATCTCAGTATCATTTAGAGAAATAACAATGGGGTTTGTAGTGTACTGTATCAACCTTAAAAGGAACGCTGTCTTTCTTACAGGTAAGTAGGCATGTACATATTTCACCATATTTCTTAACCTATAATATTGTGATAAAGCGCAATATCTTCTTTTTAACAGACGATTTATCAATGACGTTTGTATAATTCTGTGATAAACATCTGAGACTCAATGGCCCATTGAGTTTGCCTGTATTGGGTGGTCTTATAGTATTCTCATTCAATTATGTATTTATTACTTTTTAAGTATTCTCTAAAAATTGATACAATATTGGAGTATTACAGGAGCATGTCGGTATTATCCTGGCTGCATGTATACAGTGTGTCCAAGATAAGGGTGAACAGCATGGGAATCTGGGAAACGGTAAGAGATACAGGATCGGTTAAATGGAATGAAAGTTGACTATTTATTGGACCTTTAAATTTAGATATCTTGGATGGTTTCTAAGATATTTTAAAAAAAATAGATTCCTCGATTTTTGTTTTTATTTTTTCTTTCATTTATTTAAAAAGATATCGGAAAACCAAAACCACTTTTTTATTGTCACTTTTTGTGCTCTATTAAAATACGCTAACAAAATTTCTGTACAAGGTTTCGGTTTCGAGTACCATCATCAACCTCATTTTTCTAAATAGACGGAAAAACAATTGAAAATTGTTTTGGATAGCTCTTGTTGTCACGATTTTAATGATGCAAACATGAAAGGGTTATTTTGATTTTTTTGTGTTAATCGCTGCTGTGACTAACTGTAATAATTGCTGTTCGTCTTCAGAATTTTGGTTAAGCACATAATTCTAATTATATTTCCAGGGGAAGAAATCTAATGGTGTTAGATCAGGTGATCGTGCAGGTCAGGATACTGCAGAATGCATTAATTTATAGCATACAAGCACTGGAAAAGTGGTTTAGTTTTCCGATACCTCTTCAAATAAATGAAAGCAAAAATAAAAACGAAGATCGAAAATTCTACTTTTTTTAATGCCAATGCCAATTTAATAACACGTCCATAATAAGATTTTGATTATTGTTTTGCTTTTTTTACATTTTAATGATTGTGTTATAAATAGTTTATAATGGCTTTGCTTACACATTTTTTTATATACACCCAACCAAGTTTCTTTTTAGTTTCCAAGAAGAAAAAAGCGCAGGTGGATTCAAAGCTGTCCCAGCTTTGTGAACTGAAGGTGCCGTTGCTTTTAAAGTCAGCTTTTGTGATTAACACTTAATACTCGCTTTTTAGCTTATGAAATCACTGGCTTAAATTAAATTTCGTCCCTGGCTTTCCATGGGGGACAAAAGAACCTTTCTATCCACCCCGCCCATCTACGGCATTTGAACAAGCATACTGGCCCTTTAACTTCTGTTAGTCCATCTGGTTTAGGTATGGTTATAAAATCTCAGTTTTCCCACTACAGTTGGATTAGTTTACCGATAAAATAAATATACAGTGTCCCATCTAAGATACATGCTTTCATAAATCCGTTAGGACAAAAATTCAAAACGCATTGTTTTTGGCACTTGATTTTCTATCAAATAATTTTATTTTTGCCTATACAGGGTGTTGTATGTAGGCGTGGCACAATGTCACTTTTTTATTTTAAATACAATGTTATGAATATCTTCGCATATTTGAATTTTCCATGAAATCTGCTTTCCATCACTATAGGGTTGGCATATGCACGATGCATTGTTTAACAATTGTTGTGAAAAATCAGATATTTTTTGTTTTGTGGGTTTTGCTTTAGTGGGCTGTGGTTCACAGATCACAGGACTTTCTTCCTGCACGTGTGTGAACATGATAACTGGCTGTCAGAATGTACCAAGAGAATGTCAACCAACATTTCAATAAGGCAATTAGAAACAATTTAAAACTGATTAACTAGTCAGGCTTCAAGCGCTACGCGAAACGGTCGACCCGGATCCAGTCCGTGCGGTAACGCACCGAAGCAGAATAGTGAGCAGCACTCCAAGGAAATCCAACATCCGGTTGGGGGCCGGGTGTAGTTTCCAACTCCACCTGCCGAATCCCTGCGGAATCTCCAACTCCAGCTGCTGAAATTCTGCTTCCGTCTGTTACCGCATTGATGCTCCCCGTCCTTTCCCATGCCATTCCCTCCAAAATCCTTTGACGGCGCGAACCGTGGGGGGTTGTGTTTCTGAGAAGAACCGTTGACCACACCCACCCTCATTGCATTTATCATATCTAACCAATCAATTCCAAATCTATCAATTATCAACCTTACCATACCTACCTTAATCAATCAACCTTTATACAACAACGTAGCATCTATTCACAACTAGTATCAACTACAACGCCGTTATCGCTCCACCATCTACAATATCGTCACCGTGTCGTCGTCTACATGATAACAGAAATCCATCTAAAGAATTCGACAATCATCTCAATCAAGAAATCCAAAAAATCAAGACCGCCCATATCCATCCAACCAACGTCAACTCCAAAAATTCAAGAACCGCCGCGACGCCAACGATAATACGAAATCCAGCGTCTCAAGCCGTCTTCACTGACGCCGAAGACAAACCGAACCACCATCAACCCAAGCAACGAGCATTACGATCAGCATCCATCAAATACCACTTCACGGGCTGAAGAGAGGTTGAACGATTTCTAAAGTCGTTGCCCTATGCGCGACATTAGCGATGATTAACAAACGTGAATATCTTAATTGACTTAACTGAATAATACCAGATTATGCACAACTACAATCACTACTTTTTTAAATAATTCTCCGTTTACGAAAATATCAATACCAATGCCATGTAAGGTGGTACCTGCGTAATGCACTTAATTCAAAACCGATTACAATTTACAACGTTGCCACCTAGATAAAAACAACTACTGGTCTAGGAACCTCTTTGTAAGCGACCAGAGAATTTTTGGCCTTTGACATTTTTGCAAGGTTTCGATTTGTTGGGATTGTTTTGAATCTTTTCCCAATTTTATAAATAACGAAGTTCTGAAAAAATGCATTTTATGGGGGACAGCCTGTAGATGCCGTGCTGCATAAAAAATTTCAGTGCAACTTGAGAAATTCAATGTATAGTTTATTATATAGAACAGACAAACTATAACATCAGACAATGTGTAGCTTATTAATTCCAGCACTTAATGTAGTAATTAGGAAGCGATCATTTTCCTTTGTTCAAAATCCAGTGACGTAAACCTACAAATTAACATGACAACGCAAATTACCACAACGTCTACAGTCATAAACAAAGTTAGCTTCCCAAAAGTCGCAAGACAAGTAAAGGATGGGTCAAATTGTTTAGGAATGGCCAAGTTTGCAAACACTAAAACAAAGATGCGGTTATTTTCGTCGTTTGTTCCATATACTTTGCCAACTTCATCTTTGTTTTGAGAACATTGAATAGAAGCAATAACAATATACCATTTTTTTATTGTTTTCAATTTTACCGGTCTTAAACAATCAAATATAATATTCGTTAATTGCCCTCTGTGTATGTACGTATCTAACTATCTATCTATCTATCTGTCTATTCGGAAACTCGAGCGCGTAACCATGGGGATGCGTAACCATGGATATCATTATTATTTACATTACTCAAAAATTAGATTGCCGTGTTTGAACTGCACCCACAAACAAAACTAACACGATTTCTTAAAAAATTTGAAACTCAGTCACTTTTTTATTGAAAGACGATGCGTTTAAATTAAATTTTTACTAATCTAATCTAATCAATACTGCACCGGACCAAGATGATTTTCGTACTGCACCAGATTGACTACATTTTTGTACTAAGTCGGACCGAGTTTGTTTTCGTACTGCATCGAACCTCTGCTTTTTCGTACTGCACCGGACTACGATGATTTTCGTACTGCACCGGACAGGCTATATTTTCGTACTGATCCGGCCAGGACTTCTTTTTCGTACTGCATCAGACGGTGTCCAATTGCCTTTTAATTAGCTCACTGATATGAAAATATCGGGTTTCAATTGAGGCGTTTACTGCAAAAACCCCATATGTTATTTTTTTTTAAGTTACTTTTCTTAATAAGTGGATAAAAGGAGCCTATAGGAATTCCTAAAAAATACCGGTTGTCAGCAGTACAACCAATCAAAAATTCGTCTGTTCCGTAAAAATCCCACTTGCAATTGAACTTCCGAACTTCCGTAAAAATACCAGTTGTCAGTGACATATGGTGTTTTTGCAGTAAATGTATTTTACATATGCAAAACCACCTAACCTAAATTTATTTATCTCAAATATATACTAAAGTGAGTAAAGCGGTCTCTTACAATGGATGGTAGTGAAGGATTCTCAGAATAATGTCGATATTCCATTGAAAAAAAAGCAAAAAGTTGTAAAACGCGTAGAAGTTCGTACGGCTAGGGTTAAGGGCCTGAATTACAAAGGTAGTCAAATCGCTAGTGCACAGATTGGATCAGACTACAAGTAAGTTACATCTATCTTTATAATTGAAGCAATTTTATGTTTTAACATACTATTGCTTTGAAAAGATCAATGAGCAGCAGATATATATATTTTTCAACAATTTTATCAGCTATCTAGTAAGGATGACCAGGATAGTTATTTAGCAAGTTAATATTACTACTATTACTAATAATAAGTAATAAAGCTTTTATATGATCAGTTTGGTATCTATTTTAGGATTAATACCGTTTCGTATACCAAAACAAAGACGATGTCGCCAGAAATCTGTTCTACGTGATAGTGTACTATCTGATTCAGCTGATAAAGTGGGTAATATAAATGAGCCGCAATTGCATCCAAAACAACATACAGCGTCTTTTTTTTATAAAATTCGTGTAAATGTAGGGGAAGAATGCGTATGTATCAAGCGTTTTGTGCTATTCATGGTACAACTTATGAGCGCATTCGACGAATTCAAGCACACTTGTTCCAAAAAGGGATTCCACCAAAAGATAGGCGAGAAAGTCACAATAATAAGCCGAAAAAAAAAGTAGGCAATCGCATTACTCTAGAAGAAAAAATCCTCACAAATACTATCTTCCTGAAACTTTGACAGTAAAAAAGGTGTATAAAATATTTTTGTCTAAAAATCCCAACACACATGTTTCTTATAAAGTCTATTGGCACCATGAAAAGTTTAACCTTAAATTTGGTCTTCCTAAGAGTGATACTTGTGGAGTTTGTGATAAATATGAAAGTCTTCTAGCAGCAGTTCAAGAATTCGAAGAAAAACGTAAGATCAATAGCGAAAAGCAATTGCATTTAGCAAAAGCAAATAAATTTTATGAGCTAAAAAGGAAATATAAAGCGAAGGCTCGTAATAATCCAACGAATTTTGCATGTTTATCGTTTGATTACATACAGAATTTACCTCTTCCATATATTCGAACAAGTGCAGTTTTCTATTCAAGACAACTTTGGTACTACGTTTTTGGTATACATAACGAGAGTAGCAATGATGCTGTACTGTTACAATGAAACTGTACGTAGAAAAGGTCAGAACGAAGTGGCTTCTTTCCTATTTTATTACCTTGCGTCAAGCAACTTTCAAGCACGAAATCTTATCTTGACTTGCGATGGCTAGTACATTGCCTCCACATGTTTGATACAATTACACACATTTTCCCCATAAGGGGTCATTCATTCCTAAGCTGTGACTAATGGGACGATGTGATAAAATCTGTTAGAAAATAGCCTTCTCTTTTTAAATTAGTTAACGTTAACCTACAAATGGTGTACAATATCGCTGAAACTGTTTTTTCTTTTTTCCATCAAGACTGAACGCATGCTGAGGTACAGCATCGATGAGCCTGGCGTTGTGTTAGTACGCCAAACATACAGTGGAATATAGGAAAAATCACTAATAAGAAATAAACGCGGTATGGCCAAGAAACTGGTACTGAAACAACTGTATCTTGAACCAATACTTCTTTCATCAGGAAAGATATCATATTTACAAGATCCAGTACAATACTTTAAAAGACCTAATAGCAGCGAATTTTATAGTAATCTATTTACTTTTTACTGGAAGCGAGGGGAATGAAGATGAAAGTGAGGTTGACGAGGAAGATAATAGTAGTGGTAATAGTGATACCTACTAATATCCATACACTGAGATAATATATTTAAAACCTATGTATGTTCTGCCTTTTTCCTTTTTAATAAAGTTTCATTTATTCTTACAATTTAGTACAGTTAGTTTATTAAAAGGCAGCATTCTCTAGCACCAGAGCCTAATGTTCTCACAAGAACCCCGTTTGTCAAACAAAAATTAAGAATTAGCAAATACTAAAAAAGAATATTTTGCGCAACTACTCAAAAACAACATATTTTGTAATAGTACACTACGCAAAATATATTATGCAGCATTAAAAATAATTTATTAGAAATAAAAACTTTTTTCATTATTCCTAAAATTCACTTATATTGACAAATGGGATTTTTGCAAAAAACGCCTCGATTATTAAGTATAAGCATTATTGTCGTTTGTATATGTTTACACAGTGGAGTACCTGGGGGGCGGGAGGGGCGTTCCGCCAGGGCCTCATCTGGTGTTTACAATAAGTGCAAACTTTATTAATATTTCGGTATTACTAAAAAATCAAATTATTTTGCACACAGAATTTTTAATCTCTTGACAGTTACAGATCTATCTTCAACTTCTTTGCCATGAGATCTTGATTTGTTTCATTTTTTGTTTGATTCGATAGCAAGTAGTGTCAATCTGTTTGTTTTCTATTTTTCACTTACGAAAACTGTGTTTCACATGTTCTGCTAGCATTAAGCTTCAACAATTGATGGTTAGAGTAGTTAAACCTGTTGAACTTACTACATTGCCTACTGTTCCTTTTTGATGCTCATTTGTTGTTACATCTAGTATTCAGCCGTTTTTGCCGTCACTTAAAATTCTAGTATCATTCCATTACATGAAAAACAATTTGCCTGTTATTTCTCGAAAACATTAAACTTTGAAAACAAAACCAAGTGTTTATCTTTGAAATTTTTTGATAACTCTTTAATTAAGAAAGATGCGAGAAAAAGCTGTTTTTGGAAAAAAATACCTTTCGTCAATATCTCGAAAGTAGACTATGATTTGGTTTTAGGATAAAAAAGTAACCTACGCTCTCCAAAACCGTTTTTTGCTATCATCAAAGAAAGCCAGATAACCCATAATGACAACCAATTTGATCCACTCTGTATACTTGGATAAGTAGAGCAACTAATGTTACTAAACACAGACAAACTAATTAAAAAAAGTAGTAAAGGAAATTAATGGTATGAAATAATTGTTGATCAAGCAAAAATCAAATGAGCTCAACATGTTAGAAAATCTACTAATATACGGGCGCCAGCCAGTGGCACTGTAACACTAACAAGGGACATGCACGAAGTGTACCTCACAGCCGAGCCAATAACAGATGTGTCTAATGTTTTGGCCCGTAGTACCTATATACTAATTTTTAAACAAAGTCGGTAAGGTGCACTTCGTGCATGTCCCTTGTAAGATAAAACAAAGTTTCGAAAACCAATATCAACCTTGTTTTGGGTTTAAACAGAGGACTAGGCATTTTAGCGTATTCAAGGTGGCATGAGTATTGCAACCAAATTTCATGTTTTGCACAAATTCAACTGTTGGATGATATCTTTAACTTTGTTGCTATAGACTTAAATGCTCGTTTTTCTTGATTTTGATGTGTACAAGTTTAATTTTGAAAGAAAGGGTTAGATACCAAAAGTTTTAATTTGTTTGCTGTTGTTTAATTTTATTTTACAAAGAAAATAACTAAACAATGGTTTTAATCCTAAATACAAAAATAGTAAATCTGAAATCACCAAATACGATTCTAGTATTGATTTCCTATCTTGATAACCATTTTGTAGTACCAGTAGCACCGTCGAAAGGCCGCAATATTGTTGATAAACATGTAGTTAAATTCAACCAAATTCTCAATACTGAATGAGTGAAAATTTCAACTTGTTGCACCTAACATCTTTTAACTGTAGCAGCAATCTTTATTTAAATAACGATGACTTTAGCACTCACAGTTTGCGTTTATACGATTCCTGTACAAAGATTAGCAATACTAGATTTATTTACACTTTAAGAAGCTGACTTTCTAATAACTTTGTAATGAATATGAACACTTTCAGCAATGCTAACTTTACATAAACTTCTTATAAACTTTAATAATTTTACTACTCGACGTGTACGTATTCAACTCTCAACAGCAGTCCACTATAACTACTTTGCTACCATGAATGTAATAACTCCTTTACACAAAGAATCTTATTATACAACTAATACAAACTCGGCATTTTACATAATTAACTAGATTTCCTAAACCAAATTAAACAATGGTTTTTATCCTAAATAAAAAAATATCAAACCTGAAACCACCAAATACGATTCTAGTATTGATTTTCTACCTCGATAACCATTCTATAGTAGCAGTTGCCAAATTACCTAATATCTACAATTTCTACATTAAATTTAATTATTAAATTCCATATTATTTGTGTTTTTTATTTTAATTATTGAGATTTTTACAACTGCAAGAGTATCATGCATCTTCTTGCTTAGATAGAAATAAAAAGTTATTATTGGGAAACATCTATTTTAGTTAAATCGTTCCAATTAAAAATTGATCTATGTCATTCCATCATATTATAGGTTTTGACACAATTTCAAATAACTTAGAATTGCACTTACGTTCATTTCTTCTGTAGAAAGGATATTATTTAAATTCATTAAAACTGTATTTTTCAGAAATTTTTGGATTTATACCAAAATCTATAGCAGTATAGACTGCAGAATTCAAAATATAAAAACGCATTAAATTTACATTTATCTTGAATGCTTTTGACTTCAGTTTACACCGACTTAAAGTACTATACTTTCTGTGCAAAAATTCGATATCTGGCACCTTTGTTTGTCTTCAGTTGTTTGTTACTGTTACGTATTAGTTAATTTAAAACCAGAAACTGTTATATTATTAATGGAAACAGTACAACTGTTTAGCCTGTTCTTATTTTTAAGTTAATTTTTTACATATTTATTTCTAGCAAGTGAAATTCACCTAATCCAGTCAACCGTCTGAAGTATGTATTATATATAAAGTCTTTTACCAAGTTGATATAATGTCAACAGTTATCCCCTATGACGTGCGAAGGTTTCCCAAAGAAACGCATGATGTAGTCGAGTTTACTAAAAGTAGATTTCTTTGTAACACAGTCGGATTTGTAAAATAAAGTTTCAACCCTCTTGGTGGTACATTGTATTGAATGTTGGAGCATTAATAATAAAAATTACTATGAGTTAGTTATTTTTATCCAACTTGTAATTAATAAATTTAACAACTAGCAGCAAGTCAAGCTATAATAATAATTATTGCAGATTTTTATACAGTAATTTAATTAACAAATTATTAGCTCGAAGATTGATCCAAAAAGCTTAGAGAAACGTTTCATAAAAATTTTGTAATAAATTATTTTTCCGGATGCATATTTCAGCACTTTACGATACACCATATAAAAATAGTACATTCGCAAATACTAAAAATGAATATAAAATTCCAAAGAAATAGGTATATCAAACAAAAGAAAGTAAATAGCCAATAGAAAATATGATATAACGTTTGGAAAGTATAAACTGAAACATCAAAATTGATCTATACAGCAAATAATTTGCCTATAGACATTTAAACAACAAAACAGTGGGATATACACACAAATTCCACCTGTATAAAAGTAACTGTACTGGGAATACGCGATGTAAAACGGTTCGATGAAAATAGAGAGAAATATTCGATCATAAAAAGTGATGCAACAATCCCGAAGATGGATTCTACCACCGTCTTGAGAAATAAAATTCGAGGCGTGCTGTAAAACCGTTTCCCTAGAACGGAAAAGCATCACTTCTCGCTAACGTTGCCGCACTCCAAAATATTAACGGAAGAAAAGTAAAGAAATGCGTTATGGTTCTCTTGTGGTAATAAATGAACGTCTATTTCTAGCTAATTCTGATGCAATAAACTAAGGAAAAAAATATAACATTTTATTTGAGTATTTAGCAAGGTTAAACACTTAGTTTGGTATGGGTATAAAGAAAATAAATTACAACCACGAATATGAATTACGAATACAATTTTCGCGTATTTTCGATGTAGCCTCTAAAAGTTCATTAAGTTAACTAGAAAATTCAATTCAGCATACGCAAAGTGCTGTCTTACAACAAAATTGAAAGTCTATTTAAACAAATTCTTGCTAACATAATACACTTACATACTTATACAATAAACACTACGAAATCTGTTTACTATGTTGGGGTAGACGACTTATACAATATTAACCATAACTATAGTGCCAAATAATACATGACAATGTGCAAACTGTGTAAGATTAGTCATATGGGGGTTGTTCACGTTTCGGATTTTATAGAACATAATATACCAGAAATAATGAGATTTTGCTAATTATAAATTAGATTTCATATTTCTGTGTTAAATAATAAATAATTATTGTCTATTTGTCAAAATAACTATGATGAAAACTGCAAAGCGCAAAAAGAATTTTATAAAAGTTAAAATATTAACAGACAAAAATGTGTAGCCTACATTATGTTAAATTTGCCAATGCACATGTATAATTTGCAAAAAAAAACTTCATATTGAAAATAACAAGCTTTACCAACTACTATAACTCATTGATAAAGGATGAGCTTCATAATACACTTGTCGTTTTAGTTCCAATTCTACAGTTTCAACTACACCTGCCAACTGTGTAGAAGGTTTTTATCTAGATTGCATCAAGAATTTATCAATATCGTACTATGCACCTACTCCTTCAATATTTGTGTTCTTAATGTATTATCTAAGTTGGTGGTCTTCAAACTTTTTTTGTAGACGCCTTCCCGCCCCTTTTAAGACCTGAATAAACCTACCGTTTCTGGCAACTACCAAGCATCTGATTGGCAGGTCTTCTAGCAAAAAGGATTAAGAAGAAATGGCGGGTGATTTAGAAAAATTATCAGAAATGGGCAAAGAAAAACAAGCTTCAATGCAGCATGAAAACGCAGAACGGATTTATGGGTTCGAAAAGGATGACAAGAAAACCAGTTTTACAGAGTGAATCAGAATTATAAAAAGTATAGGGAGTTAACAAAGTATATTCAAGGTGTAAGGGCGATATCTGTATAAGGGGCAGAGATTTAGGGAAAAAGATGGGAGAACTCCATAGTGATAAAACATCTACAAGCTTGGCAAGGCTCACTTTTTTTGGCCATCTCGAAAGTTTATAGAACAACCGCAACGAAGATACTAAAGATAATGACAGGTTCAACTACAGAGGTTGTCATTTTTACGTAGTTATTGCTGCTCCAATTAAATAATTAATTTTACGTAATATTTTCTTGGCTTTCTTGAGGGCGTACTCCACAGTTTGAGAACCTCTGATCTATGTAAGTTAATTTTCATTATTCCGTATTAATCTAAATACATTTTAGTTATGCTACTTGTTTTATTCATATTTTTTCAATGAATGGTAATTTCAGAAAGTCCTAAAGAACTGTAACTATTCTTCATTTGCTTTTATTTTTGCTTAAAATATTTCTATAACCTAACCTCACTTTAATATTATGTTTAAGGTATAGTCGCTTTGTAAATTTTACTAGCGGCGTAGTCAAAGAGAAAACACTAAGAGCAACAAGAAGAACTTTGATTTGAAAAGGTTTCAGATAAGAAGGGTCAAGCAAATATTATACAAAAACCATTTTAACTACACTAAATGGTTAGGACAAACTTAACTATCAAATTCCGCTATCCGTTCACTGACTAAACTTCCGATATTGCCGTATATTCTAAAGAATTAAGTTTTCATTCTTCGCTGATGGCATTATACTGGTCTAAGCGTACCAGCCTTGACGTCATTCCGTACATCAAACTTTCTGATTCGATATAATTAAGTAGAACTAATGTATGTACTTCTAATAGTGCAACTGACGAAAATCATCAATTAACAGATGGCGCTAAAGTTTGTCCAAATTAGTCAGAATGGCAGAAAAGAAGGTCATAAACTTCCAGATCTAAAGACTTCACAACGACTATTACTATTTTTATTGTTGTGGCAACAGTATGTCCATCCTCACACTAATTTCTTTAAAATTTGTGGTTTCTCCAATAAAGAACATCAATCTTTAATTATACCAAAACGTCTTATAACGTTTTAAAGAATTACCTAAATAACGTCAAAACTGCATCTTGTTAATAATCAACAACAAATGAGAAATAATTCATTATATTATACGAGGTATTCCATTTAAGATTTAAAATTTTATGTGGGGATAACCAAATTTGCTTGTCTTAGACCTTTTTTTTGTAAGAATATATTTCGTATCTTTTCAAATACTTGAGATATACGCTTGACTTACCTTTTCTAAAACACACAGCATGTCTACTTCCCTATTTGAATTTTTCATTATTCAACATTCATTATTCAAACAAAGCGTGCCTTCTAAGATGTGTATTGTTACGACCGATCTACTGAAGCTGCTCAGTGCACAAAGAGTACTTTTACCTTAAATAATTCCAATCTAGGTTGAAAGAGGTAACAATACCACACAACTTTGTTTTTATACAGCCAGCACTTTTTAAACAGATCACACCTTGGAATTTTGACAGTATCAATATACAGATACTTGACAACTAAATTACTAAATTAATAACCACACTTATTGCTGAGTTTCTCAAAAGATGCAAAAACTACTGAAGCTGCTCAGTGCAGAAAGAGAACTTCTCCGTTGAAGATTTTTTTTGTATTTGTCTGTTATGTAAAAAAAGACATTGGATAAAATCAAAGTTGTAAAGGAATTTCTTCCATATTCGTTAGAGGAATATATCTTCGCTAAAAAACTAAAAAGTAAAAGCGGTTACTGAAAGCCTTCAGACAGTCTTGAAGCTTGTCATTTAATAATAATAATAATAATAATAATAATGTTTATTGAACGTAATAATACAATGTATATTTAAAAAAAAGAAAGATATTAACGTTCAATGGGAAAAAAGGTCAGCAAGGCTGTTTTTCACTTTCTCCCTTACAATATAAACAAATAATTAAATATCACAATTTCTGGAAATCTAATAAACAATTTTTAAAACGTCTTTTGAACTGAGCTGTTCAAGTACACTCTTGAAATAAATTTATATGACTATTAAATATTTTAGGCGCTGTAAATTTATAACAACAATTAAATTTGTTAGTTCTATGCTTAGGTATTGTATACATATCCATGTTACGTAAATCACAACTATGTATTGTTGATCGCTTAACTAATAATTTATATAAATAACATGATTCTTTTGATTTTAAAACATTAAATAGGACTGTTCTATACAAAAGTATGAATCTATTTTCCAATTTTAAAATATTTAAACTGTTATAATGAGGCGTAATATGTTCTCTTTTATTAATTTGATATGCAAAGCTTAAACAACAATTTTGAAGAATTTGCAAGGTACTCTTCATTCGACATGTTAAAAAGTTGAAATAGACGGAACTGCAGTAATCAAGATGATGTAGGATATGGGCATCAACTAAATTCCATTTTACATTTGGCGGTAAAATATCTTTAAATTTCCACAAAGACTTTAATTTCATGTAACACTGGCTGCACTTTTTGACAACATGCCTTTCAAAATTTAGATTATGGTCTATAGTTAATGCAAGATCGCGGGAACTTACTTTCACTAGCTTTTAGAATAGAATTATTTAACATAATTTGATTTCTAGCATTCTGTTTAGCTTTATAAATTAAATTTCTTCTACCAATACACATCACGATGGTTTTTTCGGAGTTTAGACGCAATCCGTTCTTTTTCGACCATTCTAGAATATTTTGCAGATTAAGATTGATCTCTGTAATTAAGTCATTACTTTTTTCTGGTAAACACGATTTATATATTTGAGTATCATCTGCATATTGGTGAATATCCCATTGATGTTGCAAAGACTTTGGAAGATCAGCGGTAAAAATTGTGAAAAGGATAGGTGCCAAAACACTTCCTTGAGGGACACCATAATTCATTTCAGTTTCTTCAGAAATCTTATTATCAATTTTTACCATTTGAAACCGGTTTGTCACATAATTTTTAAACCACTGCAAATTTTCATCGGAGATTCCATAAAAATGTAATTTCGCTAAAAGTAGGTCTCTGTTAACAACGTCAAATGCTTTGCTATAATCTAAAAGCACAAGATAAGTAATTTCTGATTTATCGATGTTTCTCGCTATATCTGTAGTTATCTTAAGCATTGCGGTGGTAGTGCTGTGATGTTTACGAAACCCAGACTGAATAGGTGGCAATATTTTACTCTCGCAAATATATTCAGTTAAGAATAAGTAAACAACCTTTTCTAAGATTTTTGACATTGTGGGTAATATACTAATTGGTCTAAGGTCTTTTAATTCACTTGCTTTAGTCACTTTTGGTAATGGATTAATTACAGCTTTCTTCCAGATTGCAGGGATGGAACCAGTTTTAAGAGAGAAATTAATGATAGAGTATATATGCAAAATGGTAATACTAGTTTTAACATTTTTAAATTTATATTGTCAATTCCACAAGCGTTAGATGTTAATTTACTTACAATTTTGGCTACTTCTTCATCTGTTATTTCTCTAAATAAGTCAGTTAGAGGGTTGTTATTAAATCTATTGTTAAGGAAATAATTCATTGTATCATTATCAACAACCACATTTTGAACAATATTTGTAAAGTAATTGTTAATTAAATTAGCGTTCTTAATTTCCTCTGCTATTTCTGATTGAGGTTTTAAGTGAACATTCCAAGAAGCAGAGTTTCTCCATAACATCTTTGGATTACAACGGTTAACATATAATTGATCTTTAATAAAAGCAATTTTTTCATTCTTTGTAGCAACAGATAAGTAATTTCGTAAATGCCTGTAGTTATTCAAATCAGTTTCTAGCTTGGTTTTTGAATACTTTGTATACGCTTTGTGTTTTGCATTAATTATTACTTTTAAAGCATCCGTGATGTAAGGACGTTTTCTACTACACAACGTGGAAGATTTTATAGATGCATGGATATTAAATAACTTTAAAATTTGATTGTTAATATAATTGACTTTGAAATTAATGTTATCTAATCTTTCCACGTAATCCCAATTGATTGCAGCTGCATCATGTTCAAAAGCATTCTTTTTGGTAAGACTTTCTTTGTAGTATAATCTAATTTACAGTAGGTTAACATATGATCTGTTACATTGATTAAATCCAAGTTTTCACATTCTGTAACAGTAATATTGTTACTAACACATATAACATCTATCAAAGTTGCACTTGTATTTGTTATTCTGGTAGGTTGAGTTACAATCTGTTTCATGTTGTTAAATTTTCTCGAAAATGATGAATCACAATTTAAATTTATGTCTCCAACTACTACAAGATCATCGACTTCCATCATTACCTGCGAAAATGATAATTCCATTTCAGCAAAGCAGGCATTATATATTTTTGATATATATATAGCGCCGAGATCTATTTTAGTGTTCTTTATCGTTATTAATACCCAGAGTTGTTCCGTATTTATTGACGTAGAGAAATCTGTAGATATAGCCTTAAAATTTAAATTGTTCAGAATATCCCGGTATATGTATTGAACTCGATGGAAAATCAGGACATAACCACGATTCCGAGATAGCTATTAAATGAAATTTATTTTCATTTTCATTAACAAAGTCATAAAATGTATCAAAACTTGAAACTAATGATCGTATATTTACATGCGCTATACGTAATCCCTTATGTTGATTGGAAAATTTTAATTCTACTATTCTATTTTCAATATAGTTATTAACACCATTTTTATGTTGTACTTCTAGATTTTTAACTGTTTGCTGAATATCTACTAAATTAGCTTTTGTTTTGAAGATACCTCTTGAAAATTTTTACTTGAATCAACCTTATTACCATTATTATTTTTATTTACATAGAATTTACGCACAGCAATACCCTCAGGTCAAAATGAAGCATCCAAAATTTTTGATAAGTGATTCGCATCAATTGTGATTTTAAATGAACTGTAAGAATCGGGAAATTTTGACTTTAATTCCATAATATTTACTTCTGGTATATTAGTGTTGTTAAGTAATTGCTGCAATTTAGATTGGATATAATTAACAATCTTATCTTTATTTACAGCGGGATTTACTCTAGTAAGATGAACATTTGAGTATTTCTTCCTTTTTGCAACAGATATAAATTTATTGTTATTTGAAGCAGAGTTTGTCGATGCTGTACCTATTATCACTTTATTTTCATTATATAACTTCTTGTTATGTCTTACCGCTTCATTATTATGAGAGACCGAATTCGAAGTTAAATTGAGGGTTTCTCATTTTGCGAGGTATGTAAGGAAAGATTTTTGTTGTTATTATTATATGGTACTGCTGAAGATGGTTTATGATTATTACCATTTTTTGCTACATTTGAATAGCTTTTTGCATCGCATGAGGGTCCATTGCAATTTTGGTTATTAATGTATTTTGGATTTGTGAGTAGTCTAATTAGATCAATATTACTGGATTTTAGCACATCAATTTCGTTTCTTAATTGTACTATCTCATCTTCTAGTGATTTAGTTTCTTCATTAACAATTTTCTTTATAATATCAGTAAAGTTCCCACTGTTGAAAAATGTAAAAATCTCGTTATTGCATTCTTTAAATTTATCAAAGCAATAAGTAATAGTTGAAGAATTCAAGTTAAAACTCTGGGAGTATCAAGTGCATTTTCCTCATATATAGTATCTGAAACAGCACTCTTTTTACGTCGTCTTTTAGCTGGTGCCATCATGTATACACCCTGCTTAAAATAAATTTATATTTACAGGGAACTGTCGTTGAAAGGATAATTAATTGAACACAGCAGTTGATGTGTCTTAATCACTGATAAAAGTATAAAAAAAATAAACAAAAAAGGATTAAAAAAAACTGATATACTTTTTTTTTAAGAAGTTATTAAACACTAACAAAAAATAATACAACAATACAAAATTCAACAAAAAGTGTTACATAAAAAAAAATTTAAAACGTCGCAACACTAAAAATTCCATGTACTTAAAATTTTTTCACAGATAGTACTTGTCCACGAACACTATATTCAAACGAACATATAAAATAATTCAAAACACGTAACAAACCTTGTAAAAATTGTAAACTACTGTAAAATTATTAAACGAAATTTGACACTAGTAAATCTGTCAGTTACGGCTAACTTTTTTAAGATACTTAGCTTTTGCACAAGTGTATGTAGAAGATGTACGGTCAATGTAGACAAAATATTGGTTAATTTATACCATCCCAATAGACAGACCTTTTTTGCATAGTTTGCAGGCTAAAATACTTGAGGATAAACCAATTTAACAAAAGTCGCATAGAAGTTGACAATCCAACAGCAACTTGGTACTCTTATCAAGTAGTGAAAAAGAATTCCAAGAGTAGTCTGCGCTTTTTGAAAAACTTGAAAAAGGGCGCAGTTTAATTCAGTAATTAAGTGATCAAATGTCTGTATACTGATACTGTCAAAAGTCCAAGCTGTGATCTGTTTAGAAATTGGTGACTGTATGAAAAGGCAGTTCTGTAGTTTTGTTACCTCTTCCAATCTAGATCAAAAGCAAGGTAAGTAGTAGAAGCTTTTCAACATATTTAAAACGTAATGCTAGTTTGACACCAAGGAAGTAGCAAAATGTAAAGGTTTCTGATATAGTAGAAATAGGAAACTAACCTGGGCTGGAAGACAAACTTCTCCTTGCTCTCCATAGTCAAGTAGAGTGGATCAAAACGAAGGAAGCTGTTTTTTGTAAGACTTTCTAATTATGTTAAGCTATGTAGGCATCAAACAAATGAGCACGATACCAACAAGCATTTTTGATCAAACTCGAACCGTCTAGATAGTTCGTGCTTTACCCATGTGTGCGCCTACGGAAATTTGTAACCATGGAAATGAGCCAGAACTACAACGAGCAACGATGATTAAACTTTAATTGTACTTCGTGCTCGTTTGTGTTTAATCACGTTTGTTCGCCGATGTTCGTTTGTGTTCGTTCTCATTTGTTTCTTTAGTATGTACATAGCTTTACACAATTAGATATCGACAAGAATAAAAAATATGCAGAAAACTAAAGTGTATAGACAGCGTTGCCTTGTAGAATTACAATGCGGTTTATGAAGTAGAGTTTGACATTATTTATTGACAGCAAATCTATAAAAAATTATTTTGAAAATTAGAAGGTTTGCTCACATACATCAGATCTACTCTTATTCAGAAACGTTCAGAAACTTTTGAACAATTAGCAGAATAGAATGCTTTTTTGGATTTCTAAGACAGACGAATTAATTTCATTGGTGTTGAACCACTTTAAGGTTTGAACATTGTCATGAACGCAATTGACAATGGTTGTATCCGTGACAATAATTTACTGGTTAAACTTATTTGTTATTTGTAATCTTAAGATTTCTAAATAAGCTGCACATAGAAAAGATTTGAATTTGAATTACTTTGTGGTCTCTGAAATTATGTTCATCTACCAACTTTTTAATCTTTCAGCCTTTTATTTTCGTGTTAAGACATGCGATCCACGTGAAGTAGCTGTGATTGTTCAACGGCCTTGAGGCGACTACCAAATAACCTTCCAAAGTATACGTTATACGAGGGTGGTTTGATAAGTCTTTCGATTAACATAGAACGAAGTGTTTTTTTGGTCAAAATCAATTTTATTTTTCTACATAATCCCCTTTTAGGTCTATATGTTTCATCCATCGATGCTCCAACTTTCTGATATTCTTCAAAAAATACGATTTCATTATAGCTCGTGAATTTCTTTTCACCAAGCCATGTTTTTATGTTTGGAGAGACAAAATAGTAGCTCGGGGCCAGATCTAGAGAATACGGAGCGTGGGAAACCAACTCGAAACCAAGTTCATGAATTTTGGCTATCGCGATCATCGAGGTGTAAGCCGGCACATTGTCATGATGAAAGAGAACTGTTTTCCTCTGCATTGGAGGTCATTTGGACTGGATTCTTTTCTTCAACCTGTCCAATAATGAAACATAATACAATCCTGTAATTGTCTTTTTGCAAATAGTCTATGAACAATAAGCCATGTGAATCCCAAAAAACAGTCACCATTACTTTCCCTGGCAATGGTACCGTCTACGTCTTCGCCTCCTTCGGAGCAGGTTTGCTTGTTAAAGTCCACTGTTTGGTCTCTGGTGTGTAATAAATAATGGACCCATGTTTTATTAACAGTTACAAATTGCCGCAAAAAGTTCATTAAATTACGTTTAAATAGATCCAACAGCTCCTATGAAATGCTCATGCGCACACGTTTTTGGTCCAATGTCAACAAGAGCGGCACCCATCGCGCAGAAAGCTTCCTTATGTGCAAATGTTTATGTAATATTTTAAAAACGCATTCTGTTGATATGCCTGCGGTCTGTGCTATCTCTCTTATTTTCATTCGACGTTCGTCTAACACGATTTTATAGACCTTTTCGATGATAACCTCAACGGTTGCTGTTCTTGGCTTTCCCGGACACTCGTACGGCCACGTTTGAACTCTACCATCCAGTTTTTACGGTGGCAAACGAAGGGGCAGACTCCCTGTAGACAGTGTCCAACTTGGCTATTATTTCCGTTGGAATTTGACCCTTCACACGCAAGAATTTTATAACTGAACGATATTCGACTGGCTTCATTCTTTACAAATCATTGACATCGACTGACACAAACGACTGTCTAAACGAAAACTACGCGTCCAGAATTGGTGACATTTTCAGCAGTGTCTTCTGAAGGATGGACCATCGTAACTATAGAAGCATTTTGACCTGTAGCACCATTTTCATGGTCAGCCTAAACACTTATCAAACCATCCCGTAGTTTTAAAATTGAAGCATTTGCAAAACCATTGGATAATAAGTTTTTTGTGGTTAGCTGCTACACAATGGACCTATAAAATATTCCAGAAATATTGCATGAAAGCCCTAGATATTAAGTTATTGCTATACTTTGTTCTAAGTAAATGTTTATCAATTTAATTTGTAATTGTAATGGATAAAAACTAATTTTAGAAGTGGTAAGTTTACAATTCAATAGACTTTCCCTGATAAGGCAAGTCTTTTTGCGCAATTTGTCTAATATTTTGTAAAAGGTTCTTTGCGATAAAGATCTTTAGAATTGAGCCACACGAGAAAGATAACAAGAATAGCTTAAATGTTTTGATTTGTGTAGTAACATAAACATGACAATTAAAAAAGTGTTTATTGGTAGCTATTACTTTCAGACTGCTTTTAATACGAATTTGTTTTTCACCAGAGACTGTGTTATGAAAGACAGGCAAACGCTGGTATGGTTCCATAACTATAAATGCCTTGCCAGTGATCAGGTCAATTCAAACTAAAATCTACAAAAGAAGTTGTTAATCCTAAATAAAACACCAAACATCGTATTGTATTATACCAATTATTTATCAAAATAAGGTCCTATATGAAGAATATATATCGTTTTTTCAGCTAATTCTTTTTAACCATTTGGCTTACTACGGAAGCAACTGGATTTTGTTGTTTATCATTGCTGTTTATTACTACTTCGACTTATAGTTCTTAAGCTTATAAATCGAACTTACGAGATGTGTAAATAAACTGATGAGACTGGCAACGTAACGTTCAATGTGGCAACGCTGGAGACTACCGGTTTAGAAGGAAGATGAGTCAACATGTGATGCCCCGCCAGTACGTGTTTGAACTCCGTAGAAATTTTTTTCGCAAACTGTTTTTTTCTATTGCGTTCTGAAAATGAGTGATATTAACTTCGAGCAATGTTGTACAATCAGGTTTTGCCCCAGAGTTGGGCACAGTGCGACAGAACTCGCAGCAAAAAGACTGCGACTTCAAGAACTGTCAAAAATGTTGCCAGAATCGGTTCGTCTTCTTGAAAGACTTCAAAAAAGGGTCTTGCGTGTGAGATCAAGCATCAACAACAACTGGATGATGCATCACGGCAATGCGCCTTGTCACACTGCATTTTCAATTAATGAATTTTTGCTTATGCCCCCGATTTGAGTCCTTGTGACTTTCTTCTCTTCCCAAGATTGAAAACTCACCTCAAAGGACGTCATTTTGGAGCACTAAAAACTTTAAAACTGCCGTAACCGACTAGCTAAAGGCACTATTTGTGTTCCACCACCGCTATGAAGAGTGGAGAAATCGTCTCCATCGCTGTGTGGCTTCCCAAGGCAATTACTTTAAAGAAGACAACTTTAATTGAATGAAGAAATTATAAAAAAGCAGTCTCATTACTTTATTTACACACCTCGTAGAAGTAATACGTATCGTTAGTTCATGCTGATTATTGACCATGTTAATAGTTTGATCAGACAGTTTGTGAAGATGTGTGTTTTTTATGTATTATTTACTTAAACGTGCATGTGATGCTTAATTACTCATTTATCTACAGGAAGCAGAGCAACAGATTTTCTTAGCGCAATAATTGTTAACATCAAAAATGCATTCATTGTTTTATATCCAACTCATTATGTTTCGCGTTTCCTTGGCTTTCATTTCCATATTATGATCAAAGAGAAAATACACTTATCAGAAAAAGCAGGTATCTCAGGGTATGCTACTAGACCTATTCGGTGTTAATTTCCTACAGGATCTCAAAACATTAAGCAATTTTGAAGCCGCAGCAATATTTTACAGAATAATAAGCACTGCTTACCCCTCCGATATTTACTAGTGTGTCTTTCTTAAGAGTGTAACACGCTCATTTCAGCAATAGAAAAATCTTTGTCAAACTTTTTCTGAGTATTTAATGCTACTAACATTACAGTTGCATAATTGCTATAACTAGAAACATTTATATTTAACAAAAATCGTCATAATTTTTCCAATGTTCCAATATAAAAACAAAAATTATGTGAACAATATTTTTCCAACATGAAGACATTTTTTGTCGGGACAGCTCTTATGCACATCCAATTTGGTAGAAATGATATAGAAAAGGGGAAGCCAGCAAAGAAATAGAGTGTTCTCACCATTATGATTTTTGTGGTGTTGTAAACGAAACGAAACCCTAGTAAACAAAGCATTTAAAGTGTAACTAAATAGAAACGTCTTGAAATTTAATGTTACCGCAGATGTTTGTGCCATTTTGCGATACGCAATCGCCGCATTCCCTTATCGAGGTTTCGAAAGCCTTTTTCCTCCAATTTTATTTATAGTCTATATAGATGTCAGTGGTTTAGCTCTTAACAACATCTGTTACACTTTAAAGCTACAGGGTTCCAAATAAATTTTTAACTTAATGCACTTTTGCGACCACTTTTATCGCGGAATATTCGGATCGGAACGATATTTAAAAGTCTTAAGAAGTTTTTGATTGCACGGGTTTCAATAAACAAATGAAACGAAAGCGGTAATTTCAAAAATGGAAAATTATATTGCAATGAAGTCGGATTAATCAAAATGTCAAATTCCCTCTTGTACAAAAATTAAATATTTGTACAAAAGGTGAAGCATTTGTTTTAATTTGCAATGCTGTAACGATAAAAGGCAACAAATTAAATTAAAATTCTCTTGTAGGAGGTGGAAATGACTTTCATTACAAATTAAATGTTTATTTTTACACATTAACCTAACTCGCATTTGTGTTCTAATTGGGGTAATAAAGAATTACAATACCCGGACGGCACGTTCTAAAATCATAATAAACAATACGTTCCCCCCCAAATGTTTACACCCAGCACAGATATTCCCTGTTTCATTTCAGTTTAGTTTCACTCGGATATCGCAGTTCCATTATTATCATTGTAATTGCACGTAACAACAGGGAGTAGTGACAATAATGTAACGTGTACTCAGAGGCGAGGTTTCTCGTAAATTTTTAGGCGACCGAAAAGGTGGAGATTGTTGACGTAAACCTGAATTAATGAAAGAGGAGTATAACGATAAGGAACATGCCGATGTGGCGAATTCGGCTTATCTGCTCTAGTTCGTGTGTATTGGGACGGCAACAATACGTTCTGTCCATCACAATAGTGGTGTTAGGACGAAAACGATATTGGTAGTATTGTGTTGGCAGCTTTTCGAACTTACTACTTGTCAAATTAGATTTTTACTTGAATTGTACTGTTGAAGAAATATTAAACATTCGACATTTTAAATATAAAAATCTGTTCGAGGTAACGGCATTTTAAAACGCGAATCTTATGAACGTTTTTTTTTTGCTTTTGGTGTAATAATAAAAAGTTTAATACTCCAGAATTTAATTAAAGTTTATTAAAATGGAGTGTTATACGTATTAAAGAAAATACAAAGACAAAGGTCAAAATAAATTAAATTACGATAGGATTTATTTAATTCTACTTTGAAGCGTTAAATTCCTTCGTGAAAATATATTTCTTACATGAATTTATTCATGAAAATCTTTTGTTGGATGTGGAAATATTACACATCTAGGATAACGGGAACCTTAACATTAAATTTTTATGTTTTTGCACAGATAATCTATATTTTATGATTTGTGCCTATTAATGAGGATCGACCTTTAGAAAACAGGGTGATCTTCTATAATGAATATTTAATGTTATAGCACAAGAAGTTGAAGGTAAAAAACTTATAATGAAATAGCTAGTTTACCGTGAACGGTCTAAAAATATCAAATTCGTTAGTCCTCAAGCCAACAAAATGGAATTGTTTACCCGTGTAGGAAACCTTAAATATAGACTGCAGTTTCGGGCTTATTTGATCTTATCAGCAGGCCATAACGGTTTCCCATACTTGAAAACTAACGACGTGTCCCACAATAGAATGCGGGTTTGAAAATGTTGGTTACAGCGTTAACAATTTCCTTTTTTTGTAACATAAAAGCTTTGCTTTTTTGTAGCAAAATGATCGAGTTCAGACCAACAGATACTACTACATTCACATAGAAATAATTAAACGTGATATTTGACTTGATTAAGAAATCAATAAATTTAGAAATAATTAGCTTTTCTACGTTCTGCTAAGTGTTTTTCAAGTTTAAGCGCTTGATATTATTATCCTGTCATCTTCTGTCTACAAATTTATTTTTGATTGCTGACACCTAAGACGAAGTGTTATTGACAGTCGACACCGATAAAAAGTCAGTCTCAATACACAATTTCAATTTAAATTAGTATGTTGATTTTACTGCAAATACCATAACTCAATGAATTCTCGATTCCTACTAAACAAACTAATAAGCTTTAAAACTTTCAACATTTAAATTTTTTAAGTTATGCTTATGATACATCAGAAATTAATTGTATATAGCGTCTTCTATTTAATGTTAATTTATTACACATTCCTTTAATTTTCTCGTTTAATTTTAACAAAATAATCTTTAGAATTCAGGCATGTATCAATAATTTCTAGTATCCTACGAAGGGGATCGATTACACATTTATTAACAGACCCCAGCTTGAAAGAGATAACCTTGATAAAAACAGTTGGTAAGGTGTCATGACCATTCCCCGAAACATCAGCATCGTCTGTTACCCTACCGGGGTTTGGGGCTTCCAGCCATGTTCCGCCCACACCATCATCAATTCCTCGTCCTCTGGGTTTGGTGAGCCCGGGCTGCCTAAGCATCACCACAGCTTCTGACGCACGATGACGTTATAGTAAGAAGACCGTTTACAGCGCACCATGCAAGACACGGCAGTTCCACTGCACCTAGGGCAACGTTCTTCATTCAGCCGTCTCATATTCTTATTACGTACCCTAACAACGCGGCTGAATTGATGCACTGTGGTGTATTAGTTCCTTAAAAAGTGAAATACCGTTTTTTTTACTACAATATATAGAACATCAATATTGTTTAGTTTCGCAAGTAAAACTTCGTCAGTATAATGCACTACACTAGTTGATAGTCTTCGTCGTATTATCCTTGAAATCGACGCGCCAGCATTGCTCCAGACACTGTCCAGGCTTGGGAATCCCAGGCTATCTGCGAGCTTCATCACCGACTTCAATACCGTTATTAGCACTGCTTGGACATCATCCTGACCGACCAACCGGCAATCACGTACAACTCCAATTTAACCAAGCAGTGGTTATCACAGACGACGAGTTGTTGCGGGTTGTCTGCTTCATGCGTGCTTTATTTTATATCATCCATTCACAATCAAGACTCGGAATCCGTGCATGCGCAATTGTGATTCTCCCTTTTATCACCAAATTATCATTACACTGGTTGAAAGGAGATTATCTCCTACAGTAGACCGACCATTACCGGTGACTAATTTACTTTTGGTTTGTCGTTTGCTACGCTGACTCTGCAGTGGTAGTCTGTTATATCATATAACGAGTAATTATCCGAAGCAACAAGATTGAAAATTTTTCATTTCTCTCAACTTTTCTTTTTCGGGGCTAGTATCAAACCGAGTATCTAGATTTCTGTGTTCCTTCTCTGTTTTATATCTTTTGTTTTCTGTTGGTAATTATGGCTTGCTTTTTATGTCCACTTCGTTATCTTTGATTTTCTACTCTTCCTTTTCATTTTGCATTTCCTCAATGTCTTGGTAGCGTGAAAAAATTCCAGTTGCATCCCCTACATTCTACATAATACGGCTGTGCTTTTTGTAATCGACATCTTTGACACTCTGGCGTGGTTAAAAAGCCTCTCTTAATGTAAGTAAAGTTGCGATGGTTTGCTGGTTTATGGAAACTTGAGCCTAGTGATATTGATATTAGTTTTTCCTCGGGGTTTCAAAAACGTTTGCTTTGTCTTTCGTATTTTGTTTCATTTTAGGGTGAGTTTATTTTAATTATAATGCAGTCATCATCATTGAAAAGAATTAAAAGATTTGCAAAAACTTTTGCATTTGGGGTCCCGAATAACATATTAATTTTGCAACCTGAAAATTAATGTGGAAGTACTAATAACATTTAAAATGGTAACAAACAAATGTTCTTTTGCAAGTGGTGCATCTTACATTATAATTAGTTATATGCAAAAATTAAGAGAATTAACTTTCTTACTAATTTGATCTATTTGTTTTTCTACAAATTTACAGATAACTCGGGAAAGGTGTAATGAGGGTAGGTACTTTGCATCATCGCTCATCTTTACCATTTATTATTTATGTTTTAGTGTACAAATCAAGAACTTCAGAAACTTCTTGACAAAACACTGCATTCTGTCAAAATCAAGATTCTTGTAAAGATATACATATCATCAGCTAAAATAATAACTGCAGCATTAAATAACAGTGTGTCTAACAAATAACATATGCTAATTATATCGGAATAAAAAAGTAAATTAAAAAAATTTATAGGATCACTGTTTTCATTTACTACAGTGATTGCGAATAAAGTGAATTCCACTAAACTCAAGTACGCTAAGAAAGATTACCATGTTGCCATATTCTAGATTTCTTTGCTAGCTTTCTCTTTCGCAGCAGGTTTAGTACGTTGGAAAGTATTCAGCTCGTAACTGCCCGGGATTTAAACGGCCCGAATCATCACCTGAATCTTCATCGGTTTCTATGTCGTTATCCTGAGGCATTGTAATAATTACGTCTAATCTTGAATAAGTATTTCTGATCAAGTTTTCTATTCCGTACAATACGAGGGTGGTCTGAAAAGTTTCCGACCTCAACGTGAAGATGGCAGCACTCGTAAATAAAAGCTACTGAATTTCGTTGTTCATCTGTTGACAGTTACTCACCAAAGTTTCAGCCATTTTGGACGCGCAGTTTTTATGTAACAGTCGTTTGAGTGAGTTGATATGAGTTTTTTTGTGAAAATGGACAAAATCGAGTATCGAGCTGTCATTAAATATTTGTTTTTGAAAGGCAATACGCCTTCGCAAATAAAAGATGAGTTGGATTCTGTGTATGGGGACTCTGCACCATCATTTACCACAGTGAAATTTTGGACTGCTGAATTTAAACGTGGCCGTAAGAGCTTGGGTGACGATGAACGTTCGAGACGTCCAAAAACTGCAATTACCGACGAAAACATCTCCAAAGTTCACCAAATGGTGCTAAACGATCGCCAAATTAAAGTGAGAGAGATAGCAGAGGTTATGAACATGTCAAAAGAACGTGTTTGTCACATATTAAATCATCATTTAGGCATGAGAAAGCTGTCCGCGCGTTGGGTGCCGCGTTTGCTCACGTTAGACCAAAAACGTGTTTGAATGAATATTTCCAACGCTCTTTTGGCGCAGTTTAGGCGAAATAAATCCGAGTTTTGGCGCCGATTAATTAGTGTAGATGAAACTTGGATAAACCATTATACGCCCGAAACAAAAATACAGTCCAAACAGTGGACTGCAAAGGGTGAACCGGCTCCAAGAAAAAGCAAAAACTGTTTTTTCGGCTGGGAAAGTGATAGCGACTGGTTTTTGGGTTAGTCATGGAGTTATTTTAATCGATTATCTTCAAAAAGGAAAAACCATTACAGGAGCATACTATGCATCATTACTTGACAAGCTGAAGGCAGAACTTGCGAAAAAACGGCCACATTTGCAGAAAAAGAAAATTCTCTTTCATCAAGACAACGTACCGTCTCACACCTCAGCGGTTGCCATGGCGAAAATCCACGAATTACGGTTT
>VTPC01090569.1:0-22178 GCA_011009095.1 Ignelater luminosus
GAAGTTATATTTACTATCGTTTGCTTGCCATTTAAAATAAAAAAGGTTGATACAAGTGTCTACCAGGCAATATTACGTGAAAACAGTCTCATGGTTTTTAAAACTGAATAATCCTAGGAATTCTTTTTAATCGATTTAAGTATTTTAATATAAAAATACAAAATTTTTTACTTGGGTGAACGGCCTTGAATTGGAAAGAATTTTGTATTGGTCTAACCCCTGCACACGTAAGCTCTGTACTACTAAAATAGTTAGGAATTTTGTACTATAAATATAATTAATTAATGCATACCTGAATATCCCAGCACAATTTAGACTTGTGAGGAATTTATAACTTGAATTTTAAAAGCTTGTTAACTATGACGTGTATTTTTAAATGTTTGATCGGTTTTTAGGTACAAATGATTTTGAGGCTGCATAAGATATTAAAAGTATTCCCAAAATACATTTAGTCAATAATACTACCAAACTACAAATAACAAACTAAACCTGAAAAATGGCGGTAAATATTTAAATGCGTGACGTAAACACTTGTTTGTTTAGTGAAATAAACGATGATTATGTACAGTACCGTAAACTATATTTTGAATGTGACCTAGTTTTTCTGTTTTAAAGGTATTGAATGAAAATATTTCCCGTTATTCAGAATACGAGGAAACTTTACTGTTGTTATGTTTTAATTTTATTGAAGAACGGTTTTGTCACAAGCCAGTTTTATGAAATTAGACTGTCCACTGGGAAATGCCCCAACGGTGTTCCAAATAGCTACTTCTCGTCGGATGAATAAATTTAAAACAAAATAAAAATAGAAATATGAGAAAACCGGGTAAGTATTGCTTTAATTACCGTAGTTCTATTTGAATATCTTAGCAATTATCATTTTTTAATTTCTGTTTTCATAAACAGGTAAGAGAAGTACTCGAGAAAAAATAAATAATAAATTTAAAAGAGGAAAAATTTGGGTGCAAAATAATTTTGATTGCAAATTAGGTTTAATGTAATTTATTTTTTAAGTAACCGTGGAAACTGCAAAACGACCTACTAAAAACCTCCATTTATTAACAGCGTAATGTTAAGTACACTGCGGCATAAACAGTGCACATACGCATTATTATCGAATATATTCCGTGACCCAAGCTCGTGATAATGGTGCTTTAATCTGTTCTATGTTCAAGGAAATACATGCACATATGAATATTTCAAATAATAACTTATTTTCAAACATGCATTCATTGCATTATATCGTAGATAGTCGCCATTTATACTCCAATAAGCAATAAAATCGTGTAATTCCGAAGGAATTACAAGTTCAATATGCGATAAAACCAAGAATTGTTAACCAACGGGAAAATATTTAAGAGCTTTAAATTGTTGATTCTGAAAAAAGGTTAGTGCATTTAAACAAATCACATCCAAAAGTATGTGTGTTTACGTTCCAGTAAATATCGTCGAACGATACGTTTAGGGATTATATCAAGAGCATAAAATTTGGAATTGTTCTCCCGCTTGAATTTACCACCTATAGCAAATTACTAAAAATACGACTTTTTAAATCCTGTAAAATAGTAATGTTTCATGAAATGACGAGCGATAACAAAATTCCCTGGTTATCCTTTACATATTACCTCGACTGATGCTTAAAATTTAATTATAATGGGCGCAGAAAAAATCTGGAAGCGTGTTGAAACTTTTTTACTCGTGTTAGCTGTAGGTAATGTTATCCAGAATTTAAACCTAGATAAGAATTAATAAAAGGATCCACCTTTTAATGCTTGTTTTAATTAAGCATAAAGAATGAAATATACACGGGATTAAAATAAAAGCAGCGAGGTTGACCCATGCTTAATGAGCACATCATAATCTTAATATAACGTGCATAACACCCTTTCGTTCTTTTTTCTGGTTTATGTTAATTCTCTTAATACTGAAACAAGCACTCAGAAAATAATAAAAGTGTAATATAATAATTTTTTAACTTCGTTATTTCTAAGGTAATTGTATATATGCCCTTTTTAGAAATTCGGTTTACTCAGTAATTACAAAAATAATGGCACCATTATGCTTGTGTAAATTTTGCAGTTTTGCAGGAGAACACATTATCCCGCTTCAGAATATATAGCTTAAGTACTCGCGGGACATCTTAGCTCGCTCGCTGTTGCATAGCTGCCTGCAATATCTGAATAAGTGCTATACAACATAAATGTCTTGCAATAACTTTTCCGTCACAAATAAATGCAAAAGGAAGGCAAAAACACAAGATCTTCTTCTTACAACCACATTATTCTGAAAGACACATATGTAAGTGTTGCTAATCTGAAGTTTTTGGTCGTTTCATTATTTCAAGTGCGTACTTATTCTTTATTTTCCTGAAAGGCCACTGACCACAAATTAGATTCCTACAATTTTGTTTGTTAGGAAGTGTTTCTCTCGTTTTAACTCTATTTGAGTTTCAGGAAGAACAGTGAGAATCTACAACCTGATAATTTTATTATTTAAATATGCAAGCACGGCAGTGAAAAAAGTCTCCAGATACATATAGCGGTGGTATCTTATTCAAAAAAACAAAATAAAAACAAATGAAAAGTGTTCCTATTAACATGTGCACATCTAAAACAAAATTTCTGTTAATTCAGCAATTTCTTTAAAAAATTATCTCTATAATTTGATGCATATGAAGAAATTTAAATTCGTTTAATTATGCTCGAAAATAATGCACCTGGCTATCTAGGCTTTAAGATAACACGGTGTAACTTTTATGAAATAAATTCTTTTTTTAACTGAAATAGGTACACCAATTAGATTATTTTAGAAGTTTTCTTTAAAAAATATAATGATTCATTTAATCTGAGTAAAAGCTAAATAAAGTTAAAAAGTGTACAAAAAAGTCAAAATTAACCTGCTAGTTAGATTCTTCTTTTTTATTGAACCTTTTGGAACTTTTTCATTTCCAAAATGTTACTTTATTTCTAAAACGCAGTTAAGTTCTACAGGAAAAATTGTTGTTTTACTATAATAAACATCAAAACAAGTTCCATCTATATGTTGCTAGTAGTTTTCAAGATATTGAAACCACCAAACTACTAGTTTTGACATTCCTATAGTGTGCACGAGTGTAGATTCCAAAATTAACAAACTTATCAAGGGACGTAACATGTTTCTTTCTCAAACATCTGCTTGTCCCAACCTTAACCTTCAACCATTGAGATGATAATCAAAACAAGAATCTGTAGAATTTTTTGTATTTTTACAAATATATTTCCCTGTCTTTGTTCATTTTCAAAGTTTGTAGTGGCAATAATCTAGGATAGTATCCTGCATGTCCAGATCTAGTGAGCCTGTATAAAGGAAACTATGCCTATTTTTGTTCAAAATCTAAACGTAAAAACTCTCAACTAGTATTAGCGGAAAATATCCAAATTGGCCATTCCTGAAGAGTGTTGCCTTATTTATATTCTCAGCAAATCCTCAAACATCTAAAACGCCGTTTTACATTTATTCAACTAAGACATCAATAGAGAACGTGTAACAAGATCATCTTTCAAATAAAATCTTAAATTCGTTTACCCAAATCGGGTTCTTTAGCACCAGTGCTGGAATGAATAGCAAAAGAAAATCTCTATCCATCTGGCAAAATCAGTAATGACCTTTGGTGGTTTAGTTCAACCCAAAAGTGTTTGTTCATATTCTGTCAGTCAGTCATTTGTATCTTTACGTTGTTAAATTCAGAGTTATTTATGAAGGCTTTGTTTGAAACGGTGGGCAAAACTGTTAGTACTTTATTACTTAGTTCAATAAGTCTTTGGTTAAAATCACCCTGCTCATTTGTGAACTGAGCTAGATTTGGGTTGTTTTGACATTTTCTATTTTGGTTTCCCACGCGTTATTCGGTTATCAAATCTAGATACTATTCCTTTCTTAAATTCTATGAATACTTCCTGAACTTTCCAATTGGTTTCCTGTGGTCATGACTTCTATGTATTGACATTTCCAGTTAGAATAACCACAATATTTGCAGAAATAGTAAAATAACAAAATTTTGAGCTAAATGAATTAAATAAAAACTTTTTTGCTCTCTACTGCTTTCAAAATGTATTAATTTGTATGTAACGCAATAAGACTGCTAAGTGAAGTTTATTAAGCTGTTAACCGTAAATTGAGGCTAGCTTCAAGTTAGGTTAGGTCATGTTTTTATGGTTAATTCTGACTGACAGTTAACTAGTCTAAGCTTAGGTTGGCTTAATTATTAATGAGTTAGGTTAAATTCGGTTAGATAAAATTGCTTTAAATTTTCATATGCAGCTAAAATGATTTAGGTTAGAAGACACTAACTTAGCAAGTTAGGTTTGGTCAGAATTGTTTTACTTAGGTTAGCGCAATCTAAAATGAGGTTATGTTGGCTAAGCTTGTCTTTATTGCCTTAACTCAGAATAAATAAGTCAGTCAAGACTATGACGACTTACAAAAACAGCTTTCCAAATTCTACAAAATAGGAAACAACTAAATATGAATATACCTATGGGAAAAACCAAAAGCATGACTTTCTCTAAATATTCAATTAGATGTAAATTCGTCATAGAGAACAAACCAGTAAAAAAAGTTATGCAATTTAAATACCTCGGTTCGGATATAACAAGTAGGCACGACCAAATAAAAAAGCTGAGTGTTGGAAGAGAAACTAGCAGGTCGCCGTTCGCTTGGAACGCTTGGACAACTGGCAATCAGCGTCTCAAGAAGAGTGCCAGTAACTTTGGGATAAACAGATCATCAGATCTATTACAAGAAGAAGAAGAAGAAGACAATGATCAGATCTCTTCCTTCCAAAATATGGTT
This sequence comes from Ignelater luminosus, assembly GCA_011009095.1. Classification (NCBI taxonomy): domain Eukaryota; kingdom Metazoa; phylum Arthropoda; class Insecta; order Coleoptera; family Elateridae; genus Ignelater; species Ignelater luminosus. The sequence continues at coordinate 4,831 of VTPC01090569.1, forward strand.
TTGATAGGCCCGTGTGCTCATGACTCATGACTTGATCTTGAATGAAGGTAATAAATAAAACATTGTGTCTTTGCAAGTTAAAACCATTCTGTTAAACATTTAATATCATTATACTCTGATCTGAGTCGACTGACTAAACTACCATATAGATGGTTGTGCTTCTACTGTTCTACTCTTTGATTAATTTTTTTGCTATTGCTTCTGTTCGTGTACAGCGGTGTGAAGTTTTGGTCTTAAGTAGAAGTAGTCCTGCTTCTGAGCAATTTTTTTTTTTGGTTGCGGCGCATGGTGTCTATATCTCTCTCTGTGGAATTTTAAAGATGATGAAATCGATGTTTGGTAAGAAGAGTTTGTAGTTTTGATCTAACGTCTATAGTGCAAAGTTGGACCATTTTAACTCTTCGAACGTGTATGTAAGTCGTGAGCCTTCTAATTATGTGCAACACTGCTTACATGTCCACCTCGAACTCCATATTAATATCCTTACGAAAGCTTCTCATAATTTTAAACATACTTTGGAGGTAGATTTGATTTGAAGTTTGATTGCCTTAATGCAATATCGCAATATCTGGCTTAGTACTGATGACAGCAAAAAAACATTTTTGTGGCCATTGGTTACTTTTTTATACTGAAATCAAATTTGAAAACAAACTTTGAGATATTGATGAAAAATTATTTTTGTATGATTGTATAGATTACTTGAGTATTGAGTTGTTTGAGCTTGACCTACTGGTAGATCTACATTCACTGTTTCATGTATCAAAAGTCTGACCCCCTTCCCAAAATTGGCAAAAACCTGCAAAATCTTAGAATTACAAAAATTCAGAGTAGAGGTATGCGAATTATTTTAAACTGTAATAGGTATACCTCTATAGCATTATAATTAAACAAATTTAATTTAATGAGCACAAAAAAATAAATAATATTTAACGTTTTAATTGAGTTTTCCTTAAATCTTGTTGGTTAAGAAAATGCAAAACTTTACATTTTATAAAAGCTTACAAAATTATAATAAAACTTAATTTACTAACTTAAATAAAACATAAATTTAAAATAACAAATAATCATAGTCATTCAAAAATAACGTAAACCTCTTGCGTGTCAAATGAGTAACTACAGAGTAATATGACGTCCTTGTAGTAAACGAAACTAATTTTCTTAACGTGTTGTACTATCTTCTGAGAAGATCTCTGAGAATCTCGACAAACTTGAACATTATATCGGATGTCACTTTGTTTCTTAATTTAAGATTACCACCAAGCTCTGCTTGTTACTGATATTTACAGCTCAGCGATGCGTAATAATGTGTACTTATTAAAAGTATGAAGTAAAGAATTATAAGAGGCACTTTTAGAACTTGCATTTATGAAGTTTTTAAAGTAAATTAAAAACTTTTATCTTTGCACTTACAGTATTTCTTATTAAAGTACAAACTAACGCCTTTTTTTTAAGAATACACTTTCTGACTCTGTCTAGTATAACGTTAAACGCGATTCTTGAAAAAAAATGAAAATAACTACTATAGAATAAATAGTAAATAACAGTTTGCAATAATTTTATCACATTCAAGGGAATTAAAATATCCGATATTGTTTTATCTCATTTATTTTTTAAAAGAATCGGTAATAAAATTCGATCCTCGTTTCATAAAGAGATATTAAATTAAAGTAGGGCAAACTTTTTAATGCCGTTTTAGTTTGCTAAAAGTTAATACCTTCTATTAACTCGAGCTCTCTGAATTTGCGTTCATAACCCAGTATAGAAGGATGATACCGTTATAAAATTTTTAAGTCCCTATATCGGTCGTTTGGAATCCCAAAATATTCCGATATCATTTTATCAAAAAAAGACTAATTCGAAAAGATCAGAAGATTCGATTTAAATTTGCTCCTAAGTAGTGATAAAACTGCAATTGTTTCATAACGTTTATCTGGAAAGGGCATGTTTGACAACGCGGTAGTCATTGTTGCAACACAACGCTTTAAAATTCTTGCTTACCTTATTAATATTTCAAAGTTGGTAAGATTTCCGGTTAAAAGTTGGGAAACCAGTCAAAGCATCTAATTAATAATAAAGTTACAAAAGTGTTCAAGAAAGTTGGAAAAAATAAATGCATCATGACATAATTAACTGTGTGTGTTTCAATAATGATAGCAGACCTATAATTAGTGGCATTAGCACCGGACTGTGGTATTATGAATTATGGGACATGACATTAAAGAAATGTTCCGCAGCACCGTTAAATGATAGTAAAGGTCCAATATGTTTTAGAATATACCAAGGCTTTAATGTAAATAAAATAAATCAGTTTCTAAAATGTAGCTTTTCTTGTATACCGCTCTTTGTTTTGACCTGGATAAACCTATATGACTCCCTTAATTATCAATTGGGTAGTCCTACAATTAATACCATACTTGTGTTAATCTAACATACTCATTATTGCAAAGCCCGCTAAATCAGTAAATCGTTAGAAAAATTGCACATCTTGATAATGCCGTAACACTACTTATTCATTTCATTGCTTTATTGGAGAAAATCATAAACCAACAGATGGCACTAAATTTCGTAAATGCGACGGAAAAAAAGTAAGCAAAAAGACCTGACGGTTTTACAACATTCTAATTCTCTCTGACTACTCAGCTCTGCGTATGATTTTCTCTGCCGTTGGGCATATAGTTTTATAGTGCTAAAAGCGTTTGTTTTGGCATGCCAGTCATTGCAATTGTTGTGTGATGTAACGGTATGGATCAATACGAAATCGAACTTGTAAACAATTTTAAATCGGATTCTGTATAGTCTAGAATAGCGGAGAAGAACAAAGAACACTCCGAAAATAAAAATTGCAAGAAATTGTGAAACGTTGGTTTCGAAGACCAGACCAGATTTGACCAATATTAACAAAAGCAACAGAAGAAAAGGAAAAATTATCTCGAACGGATTTTACAACATAGAGCTAACAGTGTTGGAACGAGTGAAGAAGTGAAATCGGCAAAGAGGGACAAAGAAGTCTGATAAACATAATCCCGTGGAACTTACTTACTTTACGAAACTACACCAGGAAATCTTAAGAAATGAACTGGATAAGTTACAAAAGGAAATTAAAAACCTGAAATATCAGTAAAAAAACTAAGAGCGCAGAGATTTATGCATTGAAAAAGCATGGTGTTATCCAGGCAAGAACTCAGCAACGTTTGGATATGGAGATAGATGTAGTAGCGAGCACAAGTATGGGTGTACAAAATACATGGGCACAATTAGCGAGTGAAAGTAGAGTGACGACTTAATAATGGAGGCCAGTTATTACAATGCAACTAGAAAGACAGCAACAGACACAGAAGGCGACCATAGTAAATCTAAAAAAAAACGCAAGACGTTCGAGGCAATAAGAACCACTGAGGAAGACAAAATGATTGCAGAATCTAGAAACAAAAAGCAAAGAAAGTCTTTGATAGAAAAAACTAGAAGCAAAAAGACAAAGCTATGAAGTAAAAGACAAAGAGAATACCGATCCTAAGGCTATCTTAATAGGAGTAGATACACCAAGGACGAAATGGACATAGCAATTTTCGAGCAAAATCCACAATTGAAAAAAAGTTAAAGTTGGGAAAAACGATCCAAAATTTTTATCTAAAAGAAGGTGCAGGAATCGAAAGAAGGGGAATTGGATTTACCAGGTTAAAGCTACACTGCACAAAAAGATAATAAGGATGTGAGACTTCTTAAGAAATGAAGTTAAGACTGTAAGATTGTGCAAGAGAGCAAAACCAAGGAACCGCGATCGTAACAATCAGACCTGAATTGTCCAAAATTTACTCAGAAACTTAGAGTAGCACAGTCGAGAGTTAACTATGAATAATTACGCGTAGGTATAGTGAATAGAGAAAAGTAGAGCTGTGCTCCTATTTCCCAACAAAGTCAGTGATAAGTTAAATGTTAAAGGAGAATTGATTAGTAAACATGCCTCTCCTCGCTAGTTTTTGGAAGTGGCATGTTGGAAGGAAATTTCATCGGTGGTGATTTTAGTTAAATAGGTTGTTTTAATTCCAATTGTCATTCTATCTATCATACATATCCCATACTTTTTTCTTTTCTTTCCTTATCCATGGGATCTCATGCTTTATTGTGGAAGGGTTGCCTTCGGGCAATCATACATGTTTGTGACTACTACCAGACCATTTTATTGGTAGATCTTTTAGCAAATAAGATTCAGGAGAAGTGTTGAAGTTGTTCAACGCAAAAGACGGTTATTCAAAAGGGTGGAATTTGACCAACTATTCTTTGGAGTCCGTAGAAAACAAGAAGAGAGAGAATTAGAGAAAGAAAGAAGTCTAAATGGAAAGGCAGTTCCACGGAGAAGAGAAAAATTCATGGGAAATTTATTTTAGCTTGTTTCATGTACTCAGAAGAATATAATTCCCAAAAACGAATCGGACTGTATTTTGGAGGTAGGTAATGTATCTATGTGTTACTTTGAATTGAAGGTACCATGTCTCTACTATCATTTTCTCCAAATGACAGAGGTGATGATAGGAGGGGTGCACGAACAAAGAAGTTTGATGAAGGTGAAAGTTGATTAATAGTTGAAGTAGCAGATTTCTCTCCATGGATTGACTCTATACATACTGTTGAGGTGGATAATATTGAAACTGAGAAGAAGCGGAAACATACTAATATCTAGAGGAAAAATGAGTGCCGTTTGCCTAAATAACGTTTATGTTCAAGCGATCAGCCTCTACTTATGAAACTGCTTGGAAGATTTTACTCCGTACGAAATCATTTTTTGGGACTGGTTGTTCTTTTAACTTTAACAGCTGCTCTACCTTTGAGATATCGTTTTTGCCATAGTAATGCATCTCGTTGTCAATTTCGAAGTTCTAGCCATGTGCTCAAATCTTTCGATTCATTCAGCTTCTATTAGTTTATTTAGTTAACATATGTTATCGTTCTCTTGCATAGCAAATTGAACACTACTCGCCATAGGTTTTGCCCCTGTCCTTCCTGTCTAGCTATTGAATGCAGTTTTCTATGCTATGCTGCATTATGGCATACATGCTAACCTGCTTTGTCTAAATTGCAGAAAATCCAAAACCAAAAAGTCAAAGACGAAAAAAGCAACATAAAAATCTAATGACTGTTGTATTTAGATAATTCGAAACATTACATATGTAAGTCAAAAAATATTCAAACTGTAAATCAGATTACAAGGCAGTAAAAAACGTGTCTGGACGAATTCAGAATTTGGTAAACTTTAATTTAGTGCCAAGATATAGTGGAATGGAAAGCAATGAATGAGTAACAGTCATGCAAGGAAAGGGTAAGTCAGTTAATGTTTTGATCCCGATGCTGTTTTTGGAATCCCTAGAAGATAAAAATCAACGCATTAACCACTGAAAGAATGTTAATCTTTTTTTCTCTAAACCATGGAATTCAGCAACTAAAATGAAGCAAAACAGTCTACTCGCGAAAACGTCCAAATGCTTATGGCAAGCAGAAATCTCAAAGGGATCAAAATTGTTCCTAGTGTATTTATTTAGAATTATTATTATTACAAAATTAATTAGTTTAGTATGAAAACAAGAATAACCTCTGCCTATTAAAGCATAAAATTCCTACAAAATAACTTGAGTTTTACGATAATACGGCAAAGTAAACTGTATTTTGCAAATTTCCTTAAAAGAATATCTTTTGGTAAGATAAGAAGTGTAATTGATTTTCCGTTTCTGTTTAAAGAATTCATTGGGTGAAAGAAAATCAAAAAAGCTATCGAGAGTCTTTATGTAAATTATTTAAACTGTATAAGAATAAGTACACAACACCGAATCAAAAACAGAAGTGAAACAAGGGTGCATAATAAAGCTGGTTTTTCGTAGTGATATTAACGGTGTTTAGCGTTTTCTATTTTCAAGTAAAGAATAAAAATGCATTTTGTTACATTAATAATTAATCCGTAGAAAGGCTTATTTGTAATTTGTAATTATAGTAGGTACATATAGGTATGATATAAACAAAAAGAACAGTAACGATTTGAAATTTTTAAAATAACAGAGAAAAGAGTCTGAAGACTTCAAAACCAAAGTTATAGTTGTAGGTTACGAGTTAAATCTTTATATAGCACCGGTCTAGACACATTTGGTGGTCTCAGTCGTGAGATAAAAGCTCTATTAAAAACCAAACCAATTTAAAATGTGAGAGTAACATATGATAAACCAACGATTCATCAACAATTTAGTTATTTGAGTCACGCACTTTACAATTTGATGCTACTGTGAATTACTGCCCGCATTTCCAAAAACACCCTGTATGCCCAATATACCAATCCCAACAACAAACTATGCTCTGGTAAGATGTAGATGTAGCTTCTTGAAAGTTCTATAAAGAAAGAAAGACGCTGATACAACAAACAGTGTTTTTCAATAAAAACCAAAATCATTTTGAGAAAAATTGAAATAAGCAAGAACAAGTTTCTGTAATATAACTTTAAATTGAAACTTAAACGAATTCTTTCTTTTTTATTCACCTTATCCGGTAACCCTCAGCGCAACTACGTGTATACCTAATGGATCAAACTTAAATAGATGTCAGAGCAATTGCACTTAAAGAAACTACAAATGTCAGTTTCCAATTTTAGTAAAAGTAGATGCATGGCGTCGCTAAAAGTATTCATGGTTTCTATATGAAAGTTAATGTAGGTACAATTTATGTAAATAATATTATGTAACGGCTCTATAAACTTTAAGCGATACTACATCAATAAATGTTACCATTTTCTGCAAACTTAAAAACTCTTTTGAAGTAGTCGAGAACAGAAGTATTCGTCGACTTTATTCGCATAGTTTCTAACATAAAATCAGATATTTACATTCTAGTTCAAGTAAATATGCGAAGAAACCTGGTTTTCTATATTTTTATATCACTGTATAAACTTTTATGGCGTTAACCTACATGTTTGTACTTTGTGGTAGTAAGAAGATTATGAGGATTTTTAAGATTTGCATTATAGAAAGTGAACTTGCATCGAAACGGTGAAGCGTTTAACCCATTTAAGCGTGTTCAATGCACTTTAGATAATTTACATTCAATTAGGTTTACTTTTTTAATTCAATCACGAAAAGTGGTTTCTTTCTGACTTTTTAGAATTTTCTAGCAATTTTTCATATTACATAATCTCAAATCGAAACAGTGAACACTGAAATCTAAAATTAAAATTGTAGCTTTTAGTTTACTTCTATATGCTTTGACTATAAAAAAGAACTTGAATCTTGAAAAAATGTTTCTTTTGCAATTGTTTACCCGTATGCAAATTTCCAAAAGCCTACCACGATTTTCGTATTTTGCCCGTTATTTCGCTTTTCCTTATTTGTTAATCAATAAAAGTCAATCCAATATAATTTAAAACAGTTACTGATTAGATACGTAGTGCACAATACTGATTCTACGGTCTAAATAATCTTCTTTTCCTTATTTTCATGTAAAAAATAAAAATGGAGCTTTGGTAAAGCAGCACACTTGGTGCAAAGTTCATCTCATTCCATCTCATCTCATCCTATTCATGTCGCATTTGACAGGTAATGGATATCACATGATTACTTTTGATTAGGTCATTTTTGATTCTGGAGCAAGCAAAACCTGATGCCAAAAACAAATTCTTCATAAGTCATTCAATAAGAATTTTTCCCATATAGTGCAGACTTTTTGGCGGACACTGTATAACAGGTGGGTATCTCTCTCGAAATTTTTATTTTGTCTGAATTCTAACGGGTGTAAAGATGACAAGATTCATTAAATTTTTAGATGTAAGTCATCAAGGTGAGTTCACTAAAAATACTCAATAGTTGGTAAGGAACTAATTTTTATATAAAACTCGGCGCTGTCTAGTATATTATTGACAATAACAATTAAAATTGTAACCTTCAGTCGACTAGTATCTGCAAGAAAAATTTTTATTTCGAAAGACAAACAATTCCGAAGTAGATTTTGCTTGAGGAGTTCTATCGCTGGCTGGCGCCCATGGTTGATATTAAATTTAATTGTTGTATCCCAATAAGAATTTTATTAATTTTAAGAAAAGATCTTGAGAATTTTATCCACTCGTGGCTTAATCAATCGAAATCGCTGCTTCAGTGATGATTTGGTGCTCGAAAAAATAAAAGAATCACTGATGTCATACGGTGGTAAACAATAAATCACTTCCCTTCAAACCAAAAGCAAAATTGGCCTAACTGCATTGTAATATCACACAGAAATGTCAAACCGCATGATTTTAGACAAATCCAGAAGTTTAGAAATTTAAAAGAATTCTAAATTCAGATTTGATCAAGATGTTACATGAACACAAAGCGAAAAAATACAAATGGGATCAAAAGTGGTAATAAGAAGGGATAAGGCAGTTACGAGACTTTTAGTTTTTAGAAAGTATACAGTGTGTCCCATTTTCCCATTATGGGGTATCTCTGTTATGAATAGACAGAGCGATGAGGTTTGCATCGTGTTGTCCTAATTTTTCAAGCCAAACTCAGTGGTGAAGAGGAGATTTGGCAATCTAGTTTTGTGTTTATATTATCAGCAAAATTAAGAGTGTATCTAAAATTTTCTATATGTACTGTTGTAAAGTTAATAGTACAACTGCCCCCTAATGGGTATTCTACGTTGCCACTTATTAAATTTCGAGTTAGTGACGGAATCTAGTTTTTTTTTTTTGTTTAGCAACAAGAGTCTGACGTTAATGTGATAGAATCGACGTGTTTGATTGAAATAATCGAATACGAAAGTAGGGACGATCTTTTTTGTAAAATATTTATTACTTTCCAGGTTCTTGTATAATTATCCTACGTTTCTCCAAGGAGAATTATTTTATTTTTTTCTTGTATTTTACTTTATTTTACATTAAATCGTTTTATATTATTTTATTTTATTATTTTTATTATATTTATTTCTTTTTTCCTATATTTTAAATTTTGTTAATGTTTCCATTTATGTTTGCATAAAATAAATAATTAAGCACAATTTCCTCTGTATAGTATTATTCTTCAACTCATACTGAATAATTTAAAATATTCTGCAATAGAAAAGCTTTTAAAAATAACAATATTAATTTTTTATTTTGATTTATAAAATAATTTTTTTTCTAATTTTCATATTGAACAATTTTTTATTAATTCAGTATTAAATGAAAAATTAGAGCTATTTCTGAAGAAGTCAAGAATAATTAAACAAAAGCTCGGGAAGTAATAAATAAATATTTTTACAAATAAAAAATAAATAAAATAAAAAAAATAATAATTAAACTATTTATTTAATAAGTATAATTATAATTAATTTATTTTATTCTTGAGATTACATACTTTACTTTTGTCATAATTGAAGACGCAAGTGAATGAAGGATTCATGTCACAAATAGTTTATTTTGAAAAAACAGCCTCTAAAGTTTTTTAAACAGTACTTTTTTGTGTTACAAAAAAATAAAACAAATTAAGTGGGGTTTAATAGACTTAAGAGAAAAAGAAAATCAAAACCATTTTTGGAACAGAAGTAAAAAAAAACACACATATATCCTTTATCAACTAAGAAAATTAAACATATTAGAATTGACAATAAATGAAATAAAGATTTATGTCTCGTTTTTATAAATTATTTTGGGCTTTATGTAGTCTTCCTTGTAGTTTTTCCGGTTTTTGGTTGAACGTTTTTATTTTCGGAAATAATGTTTTCATAAAAATATTTGAACTCCTCGTCAACGTAGACTATTTGATCTTGTGAATTGGAAAGCTTTTCATCAGATATCTTATTTTTCTTTTCTTTAATATGGGCTAGAGTGTAATTCTCTGATGCAACTTTTTGGCATCCAGATTTCAAAATATTTACCTGTAAAAAAGGTGTGTGTTCGTCTAAAGTATTTTTATACGAATATGATCCATATTCAGTAACACGGACCCATTTGATACCATCTCGAAAAGGCACTGGTTCATGTAGAATATTTTTTTTTCCTGTTAATCAAATGAAGTTTTTTCGGATACCTCGTCAATATTCCTAAAATGATGTTTCATATTAAATACTACCGAGTTTTTGACACTGGCAGATCTTATGATTGTTCTGTACGTTTCAGGGGTATAAATATTTTCATACTTTCGTAATACTTTTTCAATACGGCGAAAGTCTCTATCCGAGTCTATATATGAATGGCCTACTTCTCGAAATTTATGATCGATAGTTTGCAAATATCCTTTAAAAATGAAATACTGATAAAGTGTGATCAGACTAAAGTTCTTGTTTCGTCCACTGCAGGAATCTGACCATATGATGAGATGTTTAATACTGTTTTGTCTAGCAGCACTAAATAGCTGAATGAATGTTTGAAGGCAGCTACCTATCTCTAAGCTACCTTTGGTAGCAATGTTTTCCGTCCATGTAAAAAAAATGCTTGATCCTCAGATTTTGATACTGTGTGTATACCGAAGTTATACAACCAGAGTTGACTCAAATAGAACGCTTTGGACGTAGACAATTTTGGCAAAGGCAATGTCTGTTGTAAATCCATTGTGAGATAAGCTGTATTATCGTTTGTTTGAACAAAGTTTCTATCTCTTCTTTGTTGTTCAAATGCATACTTGTAGTTCTCTTTATGCTCAATATCATCTAAACCAGCATCACAAGTACTGCAGGTATCGCTTTTAGGTTGCCCGAAGGACAGATTAAATCGGGTTGAAAAAATATTGTTGCAACTACATTTTTTTATCAAGTACTTTTCTGGAAGGTTTTGCTCCTTGCACCAATCAATATATAAATTGTACATTTTTGTTAAGTTTAGAAAAGGTGATAAGTACTTTTTGTTTAAATTTCTATTCCTTGAATGATGAGATTGGTCTGCAGGAAACTTTTCAATGTGAATGACAACACAGTTTATCACTTCATTTGGAATTTTGTGTGGCCTGTTCTGGTGAACACCTCGCTTATCAGGAGATGGTGCCGATAAACCGCTTTTAAGTTTATTCTGAATGAGCTGAATTTTTTTGAAGGTAATTTGGTAGAGTGAACACATTGCAGTTTTACAAACTTTCAAAACTTTTTGATTGTATGTAACTGTATACTTAAACGAAAATGATTTTGGTTTTTTAATGTTTTTTCGATGACGTTGGACAGGTTGAATGAAAATGCTTTTAAAGAGAAGTGCATTTTTGGAGTTTTGATCTAGCTGGTAAAATCTTTTAAATATTGTTGTTCTTGCTTCTTCGTCAAAATTTTCGTTGCATTTTTCTTTTTGGCATAAGAAACCTAGTTCAACTTTTTTTGACGGAACTAGCTTACCTTTTTGGTTAATATAGCTTTCTCCTTTTTGTCTAGCCTTTGCTGCTTTGTATCTTTTCCAGTTGTCTAAGTTCTTTTGTCGCTTCCTAGATGTTTTTTCCGGCAGCTGGAATATCTTCTTTTGAACTTTTTCGATCAATGCATTATTATTTTTAGTAATCAGTTTATTTACATCTTCACTATTGATGATTTTACTTCCTTTTTCTTTATTTTCCAGCGTTTTTAAAGTCTTTATCTGGTCTTCGATGTTTTCAACGTCATTATAAATGATCTTTCTTGACTTTGTTGATAGGAATCTTTTCTGGATTTCAGTTCCTTTGAATAGTCCAAGTCGCTGTCGTCAGAAGTCTCATCTGAAGTATCTGGTACATAATCATCTGAAGAACCGTTGTCAGACCAATCTAAAAAACAAAATAAAAACCTCTTCAAGTTTTCAATTGGACCAGCAAAACTTACCTAAATCTGCCTGTTTCACGGGATTAATTGTATTATCCTTTTTGCTTATTATCATACTTTCTTTTTCATTATTTCCCGGCGTTTGTAAAGCTACCTGGTCTTCGAAGTTTTCCAGGTCATTATTTATTTTCTTTCTATTTGATACACGAGCCCCTAGAATATTTGACTTTAGAGATAGGGGTCTTTTTCTAGATTTTAATTGCTCTGCATGATCAGAATTAGTATTGTCAGAAGTCTCATCTGAGCCGTCTAAAACAACAATAACAAAAGATGTACCTCATCAAGTTTTCATTTCAACTATCGCAACTTACCATAGGAACTTTGTTTTACAGGGGTAGTATTAACTTTGCTAATAAACCTTTCTAGAGAATTATTATTGTCACTTTTGGCTGGGCTCCTGCTGTCATCTGAACTATTGGGACCTAAAAACAAAAGAAAGACACTGTTAAAAGAAAATGCTTGTTTGCAAGTTACCATTTTGCTTTTTGTACTAAACGGTGAAAAACCACCGCAAAACTTAAAGGTGAATAAAACGCAATAATATTTTTTAGGTTATATTTTAAATAAAAGCAGCTATAACTTTTATACTTACCCTTATTAGTCTGTTCTTTTGCAAGTTTTAAAATTAGCATGCTTCTTGCCGACATATTAGCACTATTTTTTACTTGCACTGCACACATTTAAGTCTTCTATCGCGTAAAAACTATAAAAATGTAGAGCACTTGGGTCTTCAATTATTAATTTAAGCGTTTATAACAACTAAAAAGTTGTAATGCAATATGAAGTTATTGACACAAAATTGTAAAAAATCTAAAATCTAAAAATACTGTAATTTAGTTTAAAAATTCTTTAATTAAAATTCCAAAAAGTGATAATTTTAAAATGACAATTTGATTGTGTATCTTGCACCAAATATTACGTAAGTGGAACTAAATAATAATTCAATCTTGATTATACTTTTTATACATAGAATTCTTAGAAAATAAAAATAGATTTTATAGAAATGTTTCACATTAAAAGAAAAGGAAATAAGTAGTATAAAATAAGAAAAACAATCAAACAAAATAAATGAATTGAAAATAATAAGACTTAGGTGTTTTGTTTTAAATTAAATTAAAAAAATATATTATCTATGAAAAGTTGTTAGTATTATTTAATGTAAAAGAATATTATTTTAAAATTTGATACTTTCATCCATTATGAAGCAGTATTTAGCAAAAAAAAACAGCTATATGATATTTGCGAACATTTGGCTTAAATAAGGGATGTTTACTAAATCCTGAATGTGTAGTTTCTAATTAATTACATACTGAAGTCCGGCTAACGACAGTATTGCTATTGTATAATCTAATGGTTCCTCGGCAACTTGGATAATATGCCTAGGGGAAGCTGTTGCTATAACACAGCATAATGATGTTTAACGGAAAACTCGAGTCTTTGTGGTTGTAAAACAGAGCAGAAGGTACGAGAAAAAACCAATCGCTATTATTTTCAAAAATAAGCTTTTATAAATAGTAATGCGTTATCAGCTATTTTTTTTATCTAAAAAATGTCTATCAAGTTGTTTAAAATTATCAGAATGAATTGATGTGGCATTTTTCAATATTCGAAGGAGATACCGTTTCATCTTACGTCTTTGTATCTAGTTATTACGTTATAACTAGATAAGCCCTTCTCAAATGTCTTGCTTGTCAGCCTTATCGCTTAAAACGGGGCATTTTAGGAATAAAACCACTCTCGCCGCTAGCAGCAAGAGAAGCACAACTCCATAGACAAAAGAAATGATTCGTCAAGATATGTTTACGAGTTAGTCTTCGCTAAGTCACGTGAAAACTCGGCAGGCACGGTTTATCTTTTCCTTGAATCAGAACAAAACTTCCTGACTTTCCGGAGTACGAATGACGGAATGCAGCACTAAATATTAACCAGACTTGACGGGTTCGCATTCACGAAAACGGCAAAGCTATACGCGTTTTTCTTGCGTAATAAGTCGTCGTGAAAAATAAGTAGGCTTTTTATACAGTTTGCTGCAAGAAAAGGCAAACGAACCTGCCCTTGTTTACAAACACAAGGCGGCAGCAGCATAGGAATAGGGCTATTAGCCCGGCAACACATTAGCATTAACTATTAACCGGGCCGGAAGATACCGCCAGAAGGGGATTAACAAAGAGCGGAGTATATCCGTGATCCACCACGCTTTTCTGTTTCCATTTACTGTCACAAATAACTGACTGAATTTACATGATAGATTTATATGATATTTTTAATATTTCAATACAGAAATTTTCAAATTGAAGTTGATTGAGCGCTAGCTAGCTAGGCAATTCCTTGATTAGGTACTTGTGAAGGTACGAATTTAAAAAGAAGCAAATGCAGGTTAGCTATAAAACGTAATATTTCTTACAGTTTATGATTATTATAGTTTATCAAGTAGTTATTAATGGAAGTTATTTGACATAAAATTATTTTCGTTCTTAAATAATCGTCTTCACTGTTAAAATTTTGTTAGGAATTTGTTGAATATTCTCAGTATAAAACGTTTTTAGCAAAACCGAGTCGAGTAACCAAATGTTTTCGCATTCTACAGAGCAAAATGTCATTTATTTAAAGTATGCCAATAGCAGTGTAGGTTAAAAGACAGTACACAGAATACATTGGCAGTCGAGTCACTCAAATATTTCAACGGACGCAGACGACGACGTCGACGGCGTGCAAATGTTAAAGCGGTATACTGCATCCTAAACAAGGATCATCTGCATCGAACCAATACATTTTAGATTGCTGCAGCTAACTATATCCCGTTTTATATACACAAAGATCGGTTCACGTTACCTATCCGAGTTTTCTTTTACGTCCGCATAACATCAACCTACATAAAATGCGTCCCTTCGTGGAGCGCTGGAACGTACGTGGAGTTTAAAAGAGACTTTTACACCACTGTAGGATTTTGAGTTTTCTCTGCTGCTTCTAAGTCGGATTTGTGGCCGTCATCTACTTGTCAAGCGAGTTCTTTTTAACACTGTCAAGTCACACTTTACATCAGAACAAAATGAACTTCTCTATCCCAAACCAAAAGATATATGTTAAACTATCAAAAATGTTACTAACCCATTTCTGTGTTTATGTTCTCTGGTGAAATATAAAATTGTTTGTCTATTATGTATATTGCATTTACATAAAATGAAAACTCTTTAGTATCACCAATGAAATTTCAGTCAATTAAGTGTTCTGCACCCTAATTCAAATATATGATTCTTAATTTTATAATGCTCTGTATAAATAAATTGTTTAGAATTTTTCCGCATTTTTGAATTCCACTGAAGTACTCTCAAAGCTTATGAACCTTAGATTTTGTATTAGTAAAGCAATCTTACTTTATATAAACAATTATTATTTATAAATGAGCACAATACGGTTGAATAATCAATAATGGATTGAACTGAGTTTCTACACGCCTTTTAATTGACACTGACAACGTGGTATTTCCACCTGGCTGACGCGGTTTTATTGACAATTCTGTTAAACTGTTGCGTCACTTGATTCAGAAACTGTTCTTCGATTGACTTTGTTAATGTTGCAGAAAATTCCGTAACTGTTTTGTAATTTAAACGTAAACTAATCCGCCCTTTTATATTTTTGTTGTATGCTCAAGTATTTATCTATTTTTACAGGCACAATTATTGCCTTTTGTTATCACCAATTTTAAACTTTTTTTTACAAGATAAAAATATGATAAAAAACAAATAGTGTACATACATTTTTATTAATCATTTTTACTTTATTATGACCCTTTCGGGTTGGATTTATATGCCAAAATCAAAATACAATTTAAACCACTCAATAATTAAACATTTTTACGCTTTTCTATATTGGTTTATGTTATTTCGATTATGATTTAAATACGATTTATGATTTATCGCACCCCTCTGCCTAAGCGCTTTCGGTACACTTTGATTTCGGTTTCTAGTGCATGTGCATCGTTGGAGAGCGTTCGCCAAAAGATTTTTGATCTGACAGCGCGAAGCTGTTATTTTTGTTTATCTGTTACCTACAAATCTTACTAGCTTTGCAACTCATTTCTATCGTTATTTTATCTACCCTATTTTAATAGCATTATCATATTTAATCATTTTCAATGACCCCCCTTCTCCCCGGTTGCATCTTTGCGAAGGACTGTGAATTTTTATTTAATATTTTTATTACAGTCTGGAACGAAAAAGAAACGTTTAAAGATAGAGGAACAAGGAAGAAAGTTGAGCTATGTTATGAAGCAATTCTCAGTACAGAAGTCTTGTTTAGATGAGCCGTCCACATCCACATCAGCGGCGACTGCTTTGAATCTGGTAAATAAAAATTCAGTGCCGCCCCAATCACTTCCAGAAAAAATTGTTGAAGAGAGCCAAAAAGTAATACCATTAGAAGTTCATCAAGAGCCGGGTAGCAGGAGCAGTGGCAGCCAGCAGATATTAAGCGAAATTCCTTCTTATCCTGCATTATGAAATGCTTTCTAGATGTCATCTAAAATTTGTCAAATACTAGTTGAGAGTGGTCCACATTAAATTAAAGAATCCGAGTTTAAAATAAAAGATTTTAGCCCTCGCATTATTTGAAAGTGTTGACTGCTCAGCAATGGCGAAGGCGTGAAGAGAAGTTGGTTGATATACTCTGTTACAAATGATGCCGCTTTTTGCTTTTGCCGTATATTATTTGATATTTCGTCTGCTGTTAGTGACTGACCGAAAAAAGGCTATTCTAACTAGGGAAATCTTATAAAAAGTCTGTAAATCACAAAAATACTTTTAGAGCATGGAAAGAATTGGACATTCGATTAAAGCCGAAAAATAATATTGACGCTGAATATCAACGAATTATGGATATAGCGATTCAGCATTAGACAGAAGTTCTAAAAAAATTATGTCAATAATTAGACTATTAGCCTTACGATGCTTGGCTTTTCGTGGAAAAACTGAACATTTGTTTCAGCCTAATAACGGAAACTTCCTAAAGTTAGTACAAGAGTGGTCTGAAAAGTTTCCGACCTCAACGTGAAGATGGCAGCACTCGTAAATAAAAGCTACTGAATTTCGTTGTTCATCTGCTGACAGTTACTCACCAAAGTATCAGCCATTTTGGATGCGTAGTTTTTATGTAACAGTCGTTTGAGTGAGTTGACGTGAGTTTTTTTGTGAAAATGGACAAAATCGAGTATCGAGCTGTCATTAAATATTTGTTTTTGAAAGGCAATACGCCTTTGCAAATAAAAGATGAGTTGGATTCTGTGTATGGCGACTCTGCACCATCATTTGCCACAGTGAAATTTTGGGCTGCTGAATTTAAACGTGGCCGTAAGAGCTTGGGAGACGATAAACGTTCGGGACGTCCAAAAACTGCAACTACCGACGAAAACATCGCCAAAGTTCACCAAATGGTGCTAGACGACCGCCGAATTAGAATGAGAGAGACAGCAGAGGTTATGAACATGTCGAAAAAACGTGTTTGTCACATATTAAATCAACATTTAGGCATGAAAAAGCTGTCCGCGCGTTGGGTGCCGCGTTTGCTCACGTTAGACCAAAAACGTGTTCGAATGA
>VTPC01090569.1:22470-114644 GCA_011009095.1 Ignelater luminosus
CGGGTTACAGAGATGGGAGCATCGCTGGGAGAAGTATGTAGAGTTACAAGGAGACTATGTTGAAAAATAAAAAAAATTTTCAGAAAAAATGTCTTGTATCTTTGTTAGGTCGGAAACTTTTCAGACCACCCTCGTAGAATTGCTTTCTGAGTTTGATTCAGTTATGGAAGAACATATCAGGATAGTTCAACGCGAATCTGATAAATGGTCTGTGACTTATCTAAGCAATAATATACCAGATGAATTGATAAATTTGACGGGAAATGTAATTTTAAGCAAAATTGTCGAAATAACAAAAATCGCTAAATATAGAAAAGTTATAGACAATCTGAATATGATCAGATGAAAATTGCTGCTAATGAGATTGCAGAGAATCTTGAATGCAGTACAGAATTTCCTACTGAAACTGAAGTTAGAGTCAGGAGGAAAAAGCATCAATTTGACTATGAACCCTTAACAGAGGAGAATAAATTTAAAATAAACTTTTACAATTACATTCTGGACATTACCCTTAATTCTCTGAATAAACGATTTACGCTTCTGGAAACCCATAGCAAAAATTTTCAGTTTTTATATGACATTTTAAAATTCATGGGTATTAATGACAAAATGCTAGAAAATTATTGTAGTATACCAAACTCCAGGCAATATTTTCCGTCGAAAATGAATCAGATATAAATGCAAGTGATCTTCAAGAAGAATTACGTGATGCATCCCCATATTCTATGAAACCTTTGGATGTTTTAAATTATTTGTGCCAAAATAACTTAAGTACTTTGTAGCTTTGAGAATTCTATTAACACTCCCTGTCTCTGTAGCTAGTAGGGAACGAAGTTTTTCCAAATTAAAATTAATAAAACAGTACTTAAGAAGTTCAAGGAGCCAAACAAAACTTAGAAATCTGTCATTAATTTCTAATGCTGCCACTCTAAACCACACATCCCTAATTAACGAATTTGCTAAAGTTAAAGTTAGAAGGGTAACACTGTAGTAGATTATTGTAGTTGATAGTTGACATCATTAATTTGAAGTAGTTTATATTTTAAAAATAAAAATAGTACGCGCACATCATGGGCGGTATTTCGAAGACTTGCATCATAGTGAGAAAATCTACCGCACGGCCCTGTTACTACTTTAGAAATGAATAGCGAACGAATAATTTAATAATGTAATGGAAACAAAAATCTTGTCTTTCTTCTCTTTCTCAATAAATAATTAATTAAAAACATCTTTAATGGCTTCTTAATCCTTTTAATCCACGTAGTTCACAGAGACGTGTAAAACGTTCTCTGTATCTAATCTTCTGGGAGTCATACGCCAGAGAACTACACATTGCATTGCACTCCACATTTTCACATGAGATCACGTAGTCAGATATTAACTGGACGCATCTGCTATCTAGATTCTTATATCCCATTGCTGGATATCAGAAGACAGCATGTACTGACTTGCGTTGTATATCTCCTTTTATTTTGGCACTCGACCGTTTTTTGCTCTAATTGTCTGATTAGCCTTCCTGCTCGCTGCTCGTTTTATATTATCCCTGCATCTACCTAATAAAATGTTACAATAATGCCTTGATTTTATGTTCTCCTGGAATTATTTCAAATATCCATTTACTAAGATGTAACGCATTATCTTAGTGTGGTACTATTAGATATTAAGTAGGTGGCAGTAAAGCGAGAAGGTCGTCGCAGACATTTTCTTCGGGAATCTTTCAACTTTCTTTAATATTTGCTCTTTATTCTACTGCTTAGAGATAAGAATTGTAAAGCAATTGTAAAAACCTCCCACAGCGCAAATAATTGTCTAGGATATTTTTCAGTAGGAATGTTCAGAAGAATTTTTTTATGGTAAAGGCTTTTTGGTTTGTCTCTATTGGAGACACGACTGCAGTAACCGATGTAAAATTTGGTCTTTAAGCTAAATTCTTGTTTGGCCATCCTCTATGTTGTTCGATTCGTCGTCTTTGATTTTTAGAGCTAGTATGCAGACAGTTTTGTTGTATGTTCTGTAAAGGCTAAATTATTAACAAGATCTTAAATTTTATCTTTGACCGTAACAACACTTATCGAAACATTTTTTTTAACTAGCACAATTGAAAAATTTGTAGCTTTGTCCTTAGGTCAGAGTTTAAGTTTAAGTAGGAATAGTTTAGTACCCTGTTATATCTAACGCACCTAACTGAAATGTAAAGAAAACTCTAGAAACTAATACTCGTTTTTATTTCAACTTAAGAAATTTTTAAAAATAATTTTAAGCTTTTAGGAGATCTCAAACCTTTCTATCGAGAAATACTACTGTATACATGATTTATATAACTTGTAATCTTCGACTTAAAACGTTAGTTAATAGCAAGAAAATCCGATTAATACTCTAAGTTTTTGCCTAAAGTTGTAAAGTAACCCCAAGATTTATTTTCAATAGACTAAATTACAATAAAAAAAAGGTCTTGTAAATCCACTAAATAGTAACTCTAAGCTCCTTCTGGGGAAGCATCGATGAATATGAGACAAAAACCAAACACATGATAGTCCACATACTGCCGACATAAGCTTACTAATCCTCCCTTTCATGTGGTTACTAAAGACTAACGTCGAATTTAACAGCAAATATTGGAATTATATTATAGTTTAGTTGTTTCCTTTGGTTCTTAAATATATAACTAACCACTATAACACGCCTTGGAGGCTTACGGGATAATAATGATAATATGGTAGAATGCTTTCAACTGATATTTTTTTCACCAAAATAAAAAAACTATTATTAGTAGTTTATTTGTATGAAATTAAATTTTCGAGTTTCTAACACGAAAGTTTCTTTAAACGTTTATAGTTATGAAAGCGTCATCTTGTATATTATATCAGGTCTTACAGTAGCAAATGGTGGCGATTTATTCTGAGGGGGAAACATAGAAATGCTATGTAACTAATAAATCTTACCACAACAATATATATATATATATATATTTATTAGTGTGCTTCCGTCAATCCTTTAAGAATTTTGATTGCGTTCATTATCAACTTTATTTTGAACTTTTAAACAGTAGACCAATATAACAAAATATTGCTTACATTTTTAGGGCTTTAAATTGTAAATATATCAGCTCTTAGTATTGTCTGATATTTTAGTTGTTTCTCACGCTTCTTAGTTATATCATATCTAAAGAAAGTATTTTCAGAGCATTTCCTCATGATAAAACTTTTTCTTAACGGCGTTTTACTCTATTTATTTATTATTTATTCAATACTGCTTACAACGATATGCAACAAATAGTTGTTCCTGTCTAGTTATTATATTTAATTCCTTCAGCTACCAAAGATTATGTATTGCGTATACGCGTCACAACACAAATGTTAGAAAATCAATACCTAATTAGCGTTATTCTTAGTTGAGAGAAATATTAAAAGAAAATAAATTTAAAATTCAGTCTGAAAATATCAGCAATAAGCGTTGTTTGAAAATAATGCATTTGCGTAGGAAAATGGCAATTTTTTATTCCCTGTAGACTTTCTTCATGAACACGTTTTATAATTAATCAACTTGACTTAAAAAATAATTAAAATGGGTGGGTATAAATGCATAAATTTTGAAATGTTTTAATTAGGCTTTTCACTTTTGAGGAAGAGACCGTGTTTCGTGTGCATGCCTGGAATAAAGATAATCGCGTTTTTGTTGCCAAATATGTTATTTGAAAGCCCCACATGATGCGATCCGGCACCCTTGGTGATGCAATTAAGCATCAAAAACAGGTGCAAATTATAAAACACTCTTTTAATTTCAGCAAACAGGGTAGTGTTTGAATTTCTCGCACCCGCAGCAGCTTTGGTCAGCCATGTTTGCGACCGTAGTTAGGGTAGCCGCCACCGAATTATCTAAAATAGAGGGACCAGAACATTAATCAAATTGTGCGAATTTAGTGTAATCTGCAGTAGCAAGCAGCATCTTGCGCATCATCCTGCAGAATGTTTATTATATTAAGGCAGTGATTTATGGCCAAATCGTGGTAGACGTCGCTTGTTAATTATTTGTTAAAACAAGCATGTATAATCTGATATACTCTCTGAACGAACGAAATAACGTTTCGTTTCCGAGAGCTTCCCTCGAAGCTCTGTTATATTGCATTGCGTTTTTAAAGTAAAGATAGAATTTCTCCGCTTCAACTCTAATCGTAGTTAGTTCTATGAATTTTTGCAAGACGCCTCCTAATTAAAATACTCGAAACGTATGAAATTCTTTTACTTGGAGGATTTGGCGAATATCCAAAAAAGCTCGTTAATGGTGCAAAAAGCTTCTTCCTAATTGAATTCTAGATTCTTGTATATAGCTGTGTTGCATTTGTAATGCGGCCAGGTTTTTATAGAGTGTCAGTATGGACAAGTTTTAAATAGCCTGTTTCGCAGGTCTTAGTATGCAATACAAAAGAAACTAGAATTTTCCTAATAAGTACTCAAAAGAAAAATTGACAGTGTATTTCTGCAGTCATCTTTCGGTATTGTACGCTTTAAATGTTTCTGAAATCAGTGAAACCCTATAAAATAACTTTTCAACCATACAGGTGTCTCCTATAAGCATGACACGTTTTTCCCAAATAAAACACCCTATGTATTCTCATATCTGCTTACTCATGATTCATAGCTGATTACAAAAAGAGAGTACCATCAGGTCTAAACCTTTCGGCGTTATTATTTTGTTTTTTGCAGGCTTTTCAAACTTCTCGACTCACCCCGTTTTTAAAAATTAGAATTATTGGTATTTCATTTTCATAAAAGTAAACTCCAATCTTGACTTTTTAAAAGCCACTATTCAAATTTCAACTTAATGACTTTATTATACTGAAGAACGCCAATTTCTGTCTCGCTCAATTTCTTAATGCAACACTCTGTATTTGTTTTTTTTTTATTCATAGACTTTGTTTTCTGCAAGTACAGAGATGTACTGAGTTTTCAAAATACAGACCAAAATCAAAATTACAAATGAAGGCTGATGTTTTGGTATCCATTCTGTATAGCAACAAAACTAGTAGTTGAAGAAAAATGAAATTCGGAATTCTGTGCTTTCTTAAATCATAACAATAACTGCAAGGTTTTCTATTTAAAAAGAAACGAGAAAAGAAAAATATTAATTACGTTGTTTCTTGATCACCCTGTATTAGTTGAAACTTAAATAATAAAAAATAAAACTTACTTTTATAAGAGTGAATAATACGAAGAACTGCTTTTATTAATACCAAATTCAGCAACAACGCCAAAAGGGTTAGATTAAACCACATTAGCTTTGCAGTGTAATCAAGAATTCAGAATTCAGATACAAGCTCTTGTTCTTGAGTTATAAACAGATTTCTTAAATTATTGAACACATAACGAATAATACAAAGTGATAACCCAGATTCAGCTGCCCAATAGAATTTTATTTAAATCAATTTTTCCTAATAGATAAAAACACAAGAATGTGGAAAAATATTTACATGGAATTTGGCTCACTCTGTATACTGAAAAGGTATAAAATCGATTTTTCGTTGGATGATGTTGCCCTTTAGGTTTCTACGGGAAGTTTTCAATACCGACATACAACCATATAACAATAGGATCCCAATGTTGAAATTTTCAGGGAACAGACTCTTGTAGTTCTCAGGCGAAG
Source organism: Ignelater luminosus (assembly GCA_011009095.1). Lineage (NCBI taxonomy): Eukaryota > Metazoa > Arthropoda > Insecta > Coleoptera > Elateridae > Ignelater > Ignelater luminosus. The sequence goes on from VTPC01090569.1 coordinate 28,111, forward strand.
ATATGTTAATTTTGTAAGACAGCCTCCGGCGGAATATGAAAATTACTAGGTCAAAAGCGAGTTCGCTACTGATGTATCAAAAATTATTTCTGTGTTTGGGTTAGAATAATTATTGCTTTATAATAGTTTAGGAAATTAAGTTCCGACAAGATGTTAGTGTTGAGAATACAATTAACTGCAGCGAGTGAAAAGATTTTGATTATAGTTCATCGATTTGTTAATCGCTTCTAGTTAATATACGTGGAGTATTCCAATATTCTATTTTAAATGCCATTGCACGCTTTTCGATTATTTGATATTAATTGTATTCCCAAAACAAATGCACATAATATTGTATACACTGCGGTTTAGAATAATTAAAATAAAGTCGGCAATAACAATGCTTACGAGAATTATTCCCACAATGCAATTTAGATGATAATAATGCATTTTTCAAAGCAAATTTTAAAGAGTAAGCTTGCAATAACTGCTTTGAGTAAAGTAGAGAAGATAAAATAAATAATCGTATTATACATCAGTCTTGTCTATACCAGTTCGCCTAGATCACCAGAACATGCAAATTCTTTTATTCCTACAGCCCTACCAACACTCATTTATAGCACATTTGCAACTCTTCCCCTTTAAACTGACACTGATCTAATAAAATAAATAGTTTGTTATTATTCTACAATTTATTGAATATTACTATTTGGCGCCCAACGTGGGGTTAATAAACAAAATTTTGTTGCAGGGTTTTGTATTTCTATCCCAGAGTTGCATTTATTTCTGTCATAAAAAATGAAGACCGACAAAACTAATCTTGTCTTAACAATTAACAGTTTTGAATTTATAATTCATTACTGACTTACGTATGGCCTTTTAATTTGAAAGCCGTTGAATAATCTACCTCCAAAAATTTTTATGAAAGACAGCTTGCAGATCATGCCAAAAATCTCTATGATCAATAGGATTCAGCAAGAAATATAAAATTTAAAAAACGACATGCAAAGTTTTAGAATTTTCTAAATATACCTTGAAGGTTTACTATTGCATCAAGATTTTGGACAAATACAATACGACTGATAAATACTTGAATCACATATCTCATGGGCAAAATTTTATTGTAGATCACCTTGTCAAAAATAACATCAACATCAACACCAACCGTAATCAATACCAATCGTAACGGAGGTGTACTCAAGCTACTGGAAAGAGAATTTGGGAAGCCACCCCAATTACTAATCTGTCTGATTGCCACCTGATTCTAACATTTAGGTCGACCCACCCTTGAACCACAAAATCTTTCTGGTCTGATTGAAGAGAGACTAAAATCCTCCAATTGATCAAAAATATCTGCTTAAAATATGTCAAGCGGTTTCCATGGGTTCTTTGTTTAGTTTCAATGTGATCTGGAAGGACATTTTGTCTTTTGTCAAACTCAACCTTTCATCAAATTAAATCCACACGCAAGGCTGGTGCAATCCGTCTATGGCGTACCATAAAATCTTCGAGCTGTGGTTGATCCTGAAGCATCTTTTCGACAACCCTGACAATATTATTTTTGGTCGCGTTATCAGACGATCGCAAACGCATCTGAAAGCTGACCATTTGTAGAATCTGGAATAATAATGTTTTGTGCTACAGTAATCCATTTATTAACTTTGATGGTCTGTACTACATTAATTTGGTTTATTCTTCTTCACTATAGTTCTTTATCAGCACGATAATAAACAGTGAAAACTAATTAATTCTTTTCATTAACAAAAATTAATAGAGCTACAGTAAATGAATTCACACTGATTCGCCGTAGTTTCCTTTTTATTTATAAGCTAATGTTATTAGGTTTACATAAGATAATAATTTAATTGCATCAACTTGCAACTATTAACCTAGTGATTATTTTTCCAGGTTCATGTTGATTTCGAGAATTCGATTTTGACGTTTGAAACACTTATCGATAGATTTACTGTCAAATCCTATCAGTAGAGACACTCAATTTAGAGCGATCGCTTGAACTGTTTCAAAATCGTCGAGATTCTCCGGGTTTTAAAAATTTGACAATTAAGTTGACTGTTTTTGTAGCTAATACTCCATGAAAGAAATTTTACAAAAGACTCTCTTTAAATGTCAGTGTGGGGGATAAATAAACAAAAAATAATAGAATGCACCAGCACCAATTTTGTTTAAAGGCATCTACCTGAGACATACTCAAATCTCGTGCTGATCGATAAATGTTTGGTGTTTTTCGCAGTTTTTCGAAAACGATCAAAATCGGCGATTGTCTTTTGTTTTTTCAATGGAAAAGTTTTGCATGGGAAAAGCACACGATGGTCTTCTATCTACAAATCCCCAAACTCGATTTGCTTATCCTTTTGCAAGTCATTCTTGTGGATCCGTAAACATATTATGTCGAAGTACAATGGAACTTCTTGGTGCCGTTTAGATCTCCTGTAAAAATTCAATTGCGCCTCTAACTGACAGACACCTGTGGACCAGAATTTGATCAAGCAGGTTCTTAGTCATCATAAAGAGCAATTTTTGCACACTATTCAATTCTAAAATTTGAAGTTTCATTTTTTCTACTGTACCCTAATAATCAAGTAATATTATGGAAGACGGTATGGGGTACAATAATGTAAACAAAAGCAGCATCCAGTGAGCATTTTGCAATGTGGAATAACTGAAGGGTCACAATTACAGGTGATAACGCTTGTTTGAATACTCACACTGTATTGAAAAAACGGTCGAATAAAGGTAAGTGATGTTGCTACCAAACAAAAATGGTTATATACAGGTTGTCAAAATTTCATTTTAAGTTTTTTATTTTTTTGATACTTCGCGTACAGCATGTGATATCAAGATGAAATTTTCCACATTGTTGATACAACGAAGTGTCTACCATTTCATTTCGAAGATACCCTGTATACTTTGTTAAATCACGGCAACAGCTGCAAGATGTAAGAAATAATGATTTGCAATTTTTGATTACTCGGTAAAAGCGAAATACTAAAACAATGCTGAATAAGACGAAGCAGGTGAAGTTCAAACGCCTTTGGTACAATTAAGAGTAGAAACATATTAAAATACGTAGAAAGCATCAAGATGCTTTTTATGAGGAACTTTGTATAGCTAGACATAATTTTAGAAAGTAAAATAATAATTGTGCTTAATAAAAATGTTCCTCCCTCAATATTGCTAGTAACACGCTGTATATTCACCTCTTAATTAACAAAATTATTGACTGTCGTAATTAATTAGTTCAAAGTAAACATGTCGTTAAAACCTGTTTAATTTCTGAATAAACAAAATTTACCAAAATCTTTCTAGTCAGATTGTTATAAAATATTTAATTTGCCATTTATATTATGCAAAAAAAACAAAAATATTACCCCGTTGAGCTTGGTTTTTTGTCAGAAGTATATCACATATTCTGCCATTCAGCAAGGGGAAATTTCTGTTTTGTGTCGTAGACGCTTTTGTTGTTAGGAACCTGTAACTAATACACCGGAAATACAAAGACCATTACGATTCGTAGCAAACTCTAAACTGAAAAGCAAAATACCAAAAACAACATTAGGAGAAAAAACTACATTGCTAAATATTGTTCCTTTTAAATTGAAAGAATTTTAAAAGCTCTGTAATAACATGTCGTATTTTTTGTAACATGATTCTAAAGAAGTTGATTGTTTTTAATTTCGCGTATAAAGAAGGCAAATACAAACAATTTATTATTTATGAAAGCTTGTAAATGAATCTGAAACTGTACAGAAAAGGCACGTCTGCAAAAGGCAACCCAGAAAGAGAATTCCTTAGTAGCATAGCACGCTGTTGCTGTTTATTTCATAAAATCGGAATATAAATTCAGGGAATTATTAATTTGTGAATAAAGTAATTACTCCGTATCTGAACATCAAGTGGATTTCAGAATATACTCGCTAATCTCTCCTAGCAAAGCAAGTACATGCGCTTCATATATTATTTATGTCGCGAGGGAAGACTTAGCACATCAACATCAAAAGATCGAATTGCACTCGTAAGTGCCCCTCTTTTGCGACTTCGGAAGCATATTTACATCGTTTTGATCACGTATACTTTTGCCTCTTTTAATTTCGCTGTATACACTCACAATAAAACCTGCGTTACTCTTTTAATGTTTAAAAAATCAATTCCAAGAGAGTAATCCAGGAATCGAGTCGACATTTTTATCCCTGAAAGTTAATTTTGACAAAAAGTTTATATTTTAATAAGACACTCTCGACAGAAATTTTAAGGGAACCCTTTCGAATAAACTTGTTGCCAGTCAGATTTTGTGGGGTACAAATTGGGTCGTTAATTTTTAACAAGTTGTTAATTCTTCGTGTTAATGTGTCAAGTTTTATTACCACTTTTTGCTAATTACAGATTAACATAAAGCATTAATATTGCAACGTTCGTTTATTTGGCACTCGCACAAAACATAAACAATAAAGGGTGGTTTTTACATTATATTATGTAACGATGACGTTCGGGATTTTAGCTAAATAATAAAAGGCCGCTTCTATAGATTTATTGCTTGATTTATTTTGTGTTCGGAGTATTTCTTAAAAGTAAAATGCCTTAGTCGCTACTAGCATTCCTTTTGGATACGACAAAAGTTTTCGCGTCATTACGTCTAATCCCGATTGTATCTTTCGACCTTCAGATGCAATATCAAACTGCTTGCGATACATTTTATTTATTTTAGTATTCCTTCCTTCCTTTATTTTACATAAAAGAAACTACAATTCAAATTTCAATCTTTTAGAAAATTCAAGGATATCAATACTGTTCAAATTAAAAGAATTAGTCAACAAACTTTGAAAACTGACCAATATATATTTCTCGCCCTGATTTTTACTGTGGCTGCAATTAAATTTCCTTAAATACTGAAAAATTTCGGCCACCACTTTGTTTACTTATACTTCAGCAATTTTCAAAATTGGTTCAAATTCAAATTCAGTTACATTGTAACTAATAAAATCAAAACTACAATTCTTCCAAAAATGTTAAGTTTTCAGTATCTTACTTGATCGAAAAACTATAAAAGTTCTAAAAAAATAATTTAATTTCATTTTTTTACAAATTTAATTTAGTTCTTTTAAAATACTACGAAAAGATTTAAAAATTTATTTAAAAACTCCAAAAACGAATCCACTTCTATCATACGTAGGCAAGACATAAATATCATAACAAATTACCTTTGTCGGTCTTTATGTTTTCAGAAATTCCTAAAATTCAAATATCTGTAGTTGACTTATCTATTACGTACTGAATATCAAAAATGATGCAGCATGGTAACTGTATTTCATAATGAGTTCTAGTTATCAAATTCAAAGATATACCTGAATGCTAAAGACGTATCACTACCCCTACCTACTGGCAAAAGAAATAGTTAGCATAATCCAGGTCTAGCTCAATAGCTACGTTGTAAATCCTATGAGGTGTAAAGAAACCTAAAGGATAAATGAGAAATAGAAATTTGTATCTTATACAGAAAAAAGGGTAAGAAGGGATACCTCCAAAGCGAGTTAAGACTTGATTTCAAAACAAGCCAATACTGTAATAAATATTTATTCTTCAAAATACAATCTGTTTCTATTTTTCTGCCAAGATCTGAATTTGGTAGCGGTACCATTCTGGTGGTTTCGAGGAAAAAATTGTCATGCATTTTCAACTTCTTCGAAGTTATTACACCCTTGGCCTCGTAAGAAATGTGCCATCGATAGAAACAGACCATTGTCGGATGGAGCAAGATCCGGACTGTAAGCAGAGTGGGGTATAATTTTAATTCCTTCTAAAGTTTGGAATTTTTCCTAGACTAAACGAGACCTGCGCGCTGGTGCATTATCCGGTTGCATAAGCACCCTATTCTTATTCATTAATGCGGGATAACGAGTACGCATAATTTTATAAACTCTGTCTAACTGGTCAGAATACAACCTAGCGTCAATAGCTCGTCCATTAGGAACCAACCCAAAGTGTACAATACCTTTGAAGTTCCACCCTAGATACAGCATTACCTTATGCCTAAAACGATCTTGGCGAATCACTGGTGGCGCCTGCTCTCTACGTGCAATCCACATTTTTCTTTGTCTGGGTTACGTAGAAAGATCCATTTTTCATCGCTAATGACAATCCTCCTCCAGAAGCGATCGTTTGAAGGATTCTGGAGTAGCCCTTCACAACTTCAACTCGCCTTTAGGCTTGGGCATCCGATAAATCATGGGGGTCAATTCAGGGATTTTTATGGATCAATCCCATCTTTTTCAAGTGTCGGTTAACAGTGAATTTTGATTTCGTTTGTTTGTGATGGTCTACCTGTACGGTTTGCATCAGTCAGCCTGGTATTCTCCTGATGAAATTTTTGTGTTTTTGTGGACAGTACCTTCCCGTTCGATTTCATTAATTTCTCCCGCTGCTGCTTTTGCACTCCAACCTTTTTTCCAGTAATGGCGCAAAAAAGCCCTAATTGCTAATTTTTCTTCCGACATAATTACTACCACTGCACTCGTAAAACAAGTAACTTTGAGAAATGTCAAACGTCAAACAATTAATTAAAGTTTGTTTTTTAATTTGCAAGATTAAACGACAACAATAACAATAACAAAATGTGTCTAGTGATCTGACAATTGAAACACAACAATAACATTTAATAATTAACTAATTAATAAACTTGAATTTTCAAAAATTATAGGTACAATTACTATATTTGATTGATTAAATTGAATTTAACACAAAATCTAAGCTAGGGTTGACTATACCATGTTGGGATCAACCTCGAGCTTCATAGATGACAGTTAAGTATCGTAGAGGTACCCGAAGGAAAGGACAAAGCCTCCAAGAAAAGGACTGGACGGCAAGGTATATTCATAAATTGATCAGTAAACAGACCAACAATTGTTTTTGCAAACTACAAAATTGCACCAGAGCCTTCAAGAGATCCAGAAAATTTAAGATTAATCACCAGAACCATATGCAAAGTGGTATCTTAGCAGGTTTGAGATGCTAGGACGGAGGAAAGCGTGGTAAACGCAATTAATTATTGGTATACGGAATACACTTACCAGATTAGCAATCAACATACAAGCGGTATCTTGGCAAGTTCAGGATGCTAAGACAGAGAAAAACGTGGTGTAGACGATAGTAATGGTCGATTGGTTGCAGTACGGTAATTTGTGTCAATATCGGTCGACTGGTTTATTTAACCATTATTTCGGTCTTACGACCCCTACTATTCTCTAAGAGACCTTTCCTTGGAGTTCGGCATTGAAGTTGGGATTCTGATCGCGGAAAGCAAACTGCAGACTGTGTCCAATGCACTCTACGATTTTATAGGTGGGATTGCGTATCGGCTACGGGCGCAACTCAGCGACAAGGTAAAATCGGGTGGGAGATGCGGTGGCAATGGTATCCGCAAAGTAACTCGTTACAGTAGCAAGTAGCCAAAATAAATGCAAAACAGTAACGCCAATCAAATTGAAAGAAACAGACCTGTTATTAAAAAAATGGAAAATAAAGCTAAAAAGAAAAAAATGAAATAAATGCTTACCTGAGTCCTAATGTGCGGCTCAAAGACTAAATTAAAGATAAGACTTCTCTTTCACAGACAAAATCTGTCATCAAAATAAGCTATCAAGTGTAGGAGGCTCTCAAAGCAGCAAAGTGGTGTAGGCAAGACAAATCTGTACCAAAAAACTGTTACGAGGTAAGGAAATTTCAAGAAATCATTTTTTTATCATTTCAGTTAGTATTAAAAGTTAAGGTTGACCTACGAATTGAGATAACCAGATTCTGTTCTCACCAGGAACAGTTACAATATAAGAAAGTAGAATGGACACATTTGGTATTTATTTTTCGAAGAGTGAAACGTTCTCTAGATGAATGACAAACGTGACTCCTGGGATCAAATTGCCTCATATAATAACAAAACATGTTTGCGTACTTTACAGCTGGAATATCAAAACTAATTTGTTTAGATAAATCTGTGCTCGAAAGTTAGTCTTCCCACCACTGTTCTATTTTCACTTCTAAAAAAAAGATTTTCCATTATGTGCCTGGTGCTGTACTTAGCGCAGCCCTAAGACTCCCATTTATACTCTTGGTGAGTCCAAAATCGCCCAAGAGGCTAGAAAGATTCGTCTCGTTCTTAAAAGAGCTAAAACTCAATCTGTTCAAAATATACAATTGGATTGAAAACTTTGACAGTAAGTCCAATATTGAGATATATATCAAAACTAGAAATGTTGTGTTGACGTGAAACTCAAATGACAAATGTACCAAATTCTCTACTGTTTGATTGGACAAAATTTCGTCATGTTTGCTTTTTCTCTGGAAGATTTGATTTATGTCCGTTTGTTTGCTATGGAGAATTAGACGCTGAGGGCAGTCCCCTCTATAAACAGGCAGAGATAAACACGACAGTTTTGTGAAATGTTTGAAGTTACAGAAACACACACACCTGGCAAGTTTTCACGTCAGCAGTCTACAGCCAAAAAATATTGTTATTTGATTCTGACGTTGAGAAAGCAGAATTTCAATTTCTAACTTTAAATATTAAATTTTTATAAAACCTACGGTTTTAATAAAACTTTTCAATTTGAAATCTAACCGTTACTATGATGTTATTGCTTCCTACACAACATTTACTAAGAAAAAACTAACAATTCTGCGTGTATAAGATATGACATGAAAGCAGTTAAACTTTACATTGTCATATTTTGTGAGTTTCTGTGACAAACTCTATAATAGAGTTGTTTACAGCAGCAACTTAAAGGCGTAATAAAATGCAAAATCTGTTATTACAACAATTATAATACGTATTATTAAAGAGGCGAAATCTAACTGTTATGTATATTATAAAGAATTCGGAGTTTATAGGTACTTAAAGCAAAGCAGGACGAAGTTGGTTCAAAGTAATGCTTGTGTAACATAATGCATTCGAGGTATGCTAGGATAAGATAACTAATTGAAGGTGATATAGTCATGCCTTAGAGTTGCTAATGACTACTTCTGCTTCATCTTAAAGAGACGTATATTATGCATACTCTCATAGCGCGGTGTTAATAATATTCGGTTACAAACGTCTTTTGACGCTTACCAAACCTTCATTTGTTTTATCTCAGATGTTTTTGAAAAAATAATACAAAGCTGACTAAAGAAAGAAAACTCCAACATGCTTTAATCCCTCGTAAAGAAAAGAAGATTTTTGTTTATCGCGCGAATTTAATTTTAAAAATATTTTTTTCTCGCAAAAGAAACGCTGCCATAAATATTATGTTGCTCTACTTGAACCAAAAGTAAAAAACAAACATGAAGATGGTATTTCAGCTGTTAGTCTTGCTAAGCAGTACAGCAACCCGTGTGATTTGTAAATGCCCCTGAGACATCATCGGGCGCTAATCGCCGCGTAAGAACACGTCCCAAGCACCACTCGACATCGCTAAGAGACTGCTGTAATCCCCGATTTAGGAGTTAGTCCGTCCTACAGTGGCGGGCCATCTGATTTTGTCCGATGTTTCAAGAAAACTCGTCTCACAACTGTACTCGTTAGAAGTAGCCTAGGGATTTTGTTCTTATTTTTCTAAATAAAACCGGCGCTTGATTTTTTCCAGTAAAAATTATTTTCAGAAAGGTTTTTCATTGAAAAGCAATTTTGATCCTTGCAGATTATGTACAGTTGAATCGGACTAAAACTACTTAGGCACTGCTTTTATTAGAGATAATTTTATTTTGTATGATATTTATATATCTCTGATTATTCTACAGTTAGGGAAACAACATTTCTAAAATTGGCAAAAGAAAGTATTACATTTTGATGAAAAAGTTTCATATTTCTCTAAAACTAATATTTAATTTATTATAAAATAGTACGCCTCTGGCAAATCAGAAATTGTTTTTCAACGAAAAAAGAAATACCGTTTACGAAAGAACGGAACGAATACAAAGATAACATTAAAATGTCTTTCTGAAATTATATCTTAAATTAATGTCCGTAAAATGTAAATCCCGCTTGCGGAAAGTCTATCAAACTAAGTTACTTCATGTGTTCGTTGCGAAACAATTTTCATTTGCTTAAGTGTTGATTAGGGTATATGTAATATTCTCAATCCATTTTCTATAAATTGATCTAACTTATAAGTAATTAAATTAATTACTTCGCATTTTAAACAGTTATTGAACATTAGGAGGTAAATTTAAAAGTGATCGAAATAAAAGTTCATTTTCTACTTTTCTTTCTGTATAATAAAAATCATAAATTAATTTATTCATAAAAATTCTAAGAGATTTACCAAAAGAAGAAATCCCAATATTAATTTTAATTTTGAGTTTAATACAGATATTATCAATGTTAGAATCAATTTCATAACACTAAGTTGGTTGAACTAAACATTGGTCTACTTATAATGTAATTACTCTAATAGAGTTTTCGTTAAGTAAAACCAAATTAGTGTTCAATATAAATAGGAAATATAAAAAACAGCTAAATACCGTATTGCCTAGTATATATATCTATGTAGACATTCTTTCTGTAGACATTCTTTCTGTATATATTTTTTTCTTTTTTCCTTTATTAACATTCCAACAAGGGCTTCCAGCCTGCTCCAGCATGGAATTTCTACCACTATCTCTAGTCATAGAAGTGATGCAGAAGCCGAAAACCTTCCAAACCAATTAAACCTGGGTAATATATATTTAAGCGTCATCTCAACAAACCACCACAGAAGCACAAATTCATCAGATCACCAAAGAAGAAATTTCAAAATAAGAAGTTTTGCGAACTCTAATGGAATACTAATGAAAGATTATACTTATACTGTAGGAGAGATCGTCGATCCCAAAAATATCAATGCGGCCTCCAGATTATCAAGCCAACGTGTGTGTATCAACGCGTTTTCAACAAAAAAGTCCAATTCTATAGTTTTTTCCAAAAACCAAACCCTTATCTGTCCTCTTCTAACGCTGAATGGCCGTTACGTTGGATACGAAGATGAAATCAAATATCTTGGCATAGTTTTTGATACTAAACTTATATGGAAAATTCACATTCTACAAACGAAGCTATACTGTCAAAATTCCCTAATTTACCCAAGACAGTAGCACACTAGAAATGGGAAACAAATTAAAAATTGCTAACATAAACAAATGAAGGTATCGAAATAAAAAAACACAAGTCAATCTATTTATGAAGGGAAACATTAAAACACATAGTCAGCTAAATTAACAACTGCAGTAGAGGTCTCTGTGTTCGTTTTTGCACACATACCTGCAAAATCTTACATGACTCACCATTACTTCCGGTACGTCACTGCAAAGAAAATGATAATAGTAATCTTTTTGTGAAAACAGAATTCAAATCGGTTCACTTAGTCAAAACATTTTAGTGATAATTTAAAATTGCGTTAGCCAAATAAATAAACGCATTTCAATTGTTTTATTTCGGATAGAAAACAGATTAATGTCAATAGACCGCCAAAACAGAAGTTTTTGAAGAGAATACCTAGACGTACCAACTCACATTCGATTTACCGTATGCAATGCACAACATGCTAAGTTGCAATTGTTTTTCATTTAAAGTACACATTAAAACAATCGAAATACAATAATTTACGTAAAGAATACGACTTGCCTATGTTTTGTATAGTAACTTTGAATCAAGGTAGACAATTTAATTAATTAGTGATAATTCTGAGTGAAGAATATGTGCCATTATACCTATATGGAGTTCAATAGTGTGAATTGATCTGCTAATGTGAGTTCGTAGAATTTTCCATTTTTTATTATCCTTTTTCTATCGTTTTGACTTTTGATTGACAGTTCAATCGAATTTATTAAAATAAAAATGTTTATGATCATCTGTTTCGCATCCAAAATAAGCACTAAAACAATCAAGATGCGTTTGTTTACTTGACTAACGCAATCTAAACTTGCTACTAAAACAAAAGGTAGTAGACTGATTTGAATTTTGTTTTCACCAAAAGATTCCCTTTCCAACGATGTGGCGTTTAAAATTTTGAAGTTATGTGTGCGAGATCCAACACAACGACCTCTATGATTGAGTTTAATTATATCCCCTTCGTCTTTATTTCGATATTTTCATTTGTTTATGAGAAAAGTTAGATTATGGATGTTTCATATATTGCGAAACCAACAAAGCGAATCTTCGGCCTATTCGTGCTATTATATACAATCACTATAAAATTACTACGATGTTACTAGATCGAAATAAGAAAAGATCTTTAAGAAAAAGCCTCCATATACAACAGAAGCCTTTCCAGCCAAACAATTACTTAGATTAGACATAGATGACTTTTTTCTATATACCTCAAGCCAACTAATCCTTCAGTGGATCTTAAAATTTCTTTATTTTAATTTTGATCTTACCTCCTAAACAAAGACACTTCAGGAAATACTTACCAAACTTACCTAAAGAACAAATTTGACTACCAACTAATATATACTGACCGATCTAAAATAAATTCTGAAGTGCGCTGTGCAATGTTTAGCAACAATATGAACCAATCTTTAAGGCCGTGTGATATCGCTTCAGTATTCACAGCCAAACTTTTTGCAGATAAAGAATTCAAATTTTGCCCTTCTAATATATACAATAACCAAACTATACAAAACTTCTTTGGTTCAAGATGCTCATAACCTTTTTTGAAGGACAAAGAATTAATTTTTATGTGGATACCATCTAATATGGGAATCAAGGGTAACGAAACAATGGGCAGTTAAACTCTTTGTTAAAAACGCTGGAATACTGAATGGAACAATACGGTTACGAGTGGATTAAGTAAAGTAAAAAGGATACAGAAGCTTGGTTGCGTTTTATAGCCTTCAGAATCAAGAGCCTGTCTGAGGCTCCGTCACTTCCTTTGGGTGCTTCTACGATACTTTGTGAGTCAGCTCTAGGTTAGACTTACATTAAATTCAATTCAATTTTGCATTATAAAATATTGAGGTTAGTTTTTACATGTTTCTTTATTTCTTGCATGTCATGTTTTGTCAATTATTCTATACTGGTTATGTAATTAATGTGTTTAAACTGTCAAAGCACTAGACCCATTGAACGTTTATACATATAGGGCAGCTTTAATTTTTTTTAAGTGTAAAGTAGACGTATTTAGCTAAATTTGATTTTGTTTTACATTACGTTTATGCTGATTTATCTACCGCTTCCTGTCTTCAACGTGAGCTCACATAAACCTAATTGCTTGCATAATCAGAATACTATTTGAGTAAACTGCCCTTTGCTAGATTTAAGACAGGATTTTGCTTATTTTTCTGCTTGTAATTTTCTTATTTACCGCTAGTTTCTAATATAAATTTAACCCAACTGTGATAAAAGATATTTTTATATTTATTTTTTACACAATTGCATATTAAACGTTTTTAATTTATTTATTTGCTTGTTTGTACTTATATTTTATTTACATCTTTTACATTTATTTGCTTACCATAGTTTTCTGTCCCGTTTACATTTTTAATTTATTCTGGTGTCCTTTAAAATTTTGTTTTTCATTTATTTCTTAAGTTTCTTTACAGCTCAAAGCATCCGTGACTCAGTTATCGAGCTAGACCTGTTTGTTTGTTAGTTGGAATAAATAGTGAAACCGAGGGGTTAACCGCTGGAAAAAATTGTGTACACCAAACTTCATACTTCACATGTTTCATCAGTAATTTACAAAATTCATCTGCTTTATCAGTAATCTGCCGAACTTTATCTACTTTATCAATAATTCACTAAATTTCATCTATTTCATCATTGCTATATTTCATTCATTTCACCGTATGTATCGATAATTTTGCGCTTCACCAAGACTTAATATTACCGAATAATACTTACTGTTCAATTTTAAAGAATTAAAGGACTTTTACATAAACTGATAAAATGATCTAATTATGTATTTTCTAACAACTTATACATCGTGAGTAAAAAGGTAAGAAACCTAGTGTTTATCTCACTATAAATTTAACATATACGCAATTAAAAATTTAAAATAATGATTATAATGCCGTATATTATGTACTTACATTAACAAATATACACATACAACTCACTTATTTAAAAAAGTCTGTTATATTTGACTGCAAGCGTTGTTCGCGTAAAAATTGTTTATCAGTAATCATTTTCTATATCATATACCGTATTCATTGTTTCACATAAGGTCTCGTGAAAACGTTTCTATTTTTTTTAAAAACGTGATCATTTCCAATTTATAGATTTCTAAGGACAGTTCGGGTACAAGTTTATTATAGGATTTTAAGGTTTAAATACCTGTTTACATAGACTAGAAATTTCTGGAAATTTCTTTTGTATTGATATTTCCTTAATCTCAAGATTTACAACCCTCTTCCTTGCCAAACAATAAAATATTTTATTGAATGGAAGTTGAAATAGTAACTTACACATGTGAAAAATTTAGCTTGTCTAAATCTTTGTACAGTCTTTGTCAAATTAAATGAGAATCTGGATTTAAATTGTATAATAATTACTGTACTCTACAGGTTTTTATTGTAATTATGTATTGTAAATTTAAGAATACAAGTATCTAAACAATTTATCTTTTTATTTATTGTAATAGAAACATACAATGCGCAAAAGTTATTAAGCGATTTATATCCTTCTCATTTAATTTGGCAAAAGCTGTACTAACATTTTTAAATCTTTATTGCTTTATTGCTTTCCCTTATAATACATATAATGTTCTTGTCAAGGTTCTCGAAGGTTTCGTTCAATTATATAGTGAAAGAAGCTTCACACTTCTTTTACCGCTTCTGGCAATTTGTAGTACGGTCAGTAAATTTGACGATTTTTTTAAGGGATTAGGAACAGAGCCTCTGCTTTAACAATGTAAAAGAATTTCTAAAATAAATTTTTGTACGAGTCATAAAAGTGATTTTTCTAGTTTGCTAGAAGAAGAAGAAGATATCATTATGTCATTGTCATTTTAAGAGAATTTAATGAACAATCTTTTAAACTTACTCTTTATTAATTATTATTATTATTATTTTTGTTTTTTGTTAAAAAATTCAAATATTAAAATTATGTTTTATATTTTGAAATGCGTTTTTTTAAAATATTATTATAATAATCGACTTGTAGATCACTGTTTTTATTAAGAAAGAAAATGCCCAAGAAAATGTAATTTGATCGTGTCCCCTCTAAATTATTATTTCCCCCCCTGATATACGGCTCTGGCTACGGGCCTGTATCAGAATTGGCATCAATTATACATTTGTCAAAAAACCTTTAAAGACGTTATTAACCCATTAACGGCCGTTGATACGAAAACGCAACATTAAAGTAATAAATTTTTTATCAAGTACAATAAAACGATATCAGATATATTAAAGTATCTGCTATAAGGTGATTTTTTGTATGTAAATATATTTTTCTCATTACAAAAAATTATTATTCTTTTGCATATGAATCTGACCAACTTCGCTAGTTAAGAGATGTCTTCCTACAATTTCTCATAACTACATTATTATATTGAAAAATCTAAATATTTTGTAATGTTACATTGACGAGATATAAATACACATGTTCTAACAGAAAAGAATTTAAAAAAAATTTTTTCCTGCAATTTTACTGTTTAGAAAATAATGTTGCGTTATCGCATCAACGGCATGATTCATTGTCCACTCCGCTAGCGTATAATATAGCTAGCCCATAGTGTGAGACCGACAAAGGGGCTGCAAGTTCTGTAGATTTGTTTGGTTTGGTTGTAAATAACAGACTTTTAAATGGCATAATAGGAAGCAAGAAATATTTTAAAATTTATAAACGTACCTACTACAAATAACACCATAAAGTAATCTAAATTTTAAAAGTTTGAATTGGATGTAGTGAAAATTCCACAGATGTGGAACGGATGCAACGTTTTGACTTGGAGAATGCAATTTCTGAGTTACCGACAAAATGCAATGAAAACGAGAATGCTGGCACATTATACAATAAACATACAACTTCTAATAAATATACGTGTCTACACATAATAAAGATGTTGATAAGCGTTAAAAGTGAATCCGGAACCGGCAGTAAAAATTTTGCTTATTCAAATTATTGTCTGATTGATATTGCATAACTGTTGCATTATCTCTTCCAAAATCACATATTTGCAACAGGAACTATACGAGACAACCGCATTCAAATTTGTAGTCTGGAATCTAAAGAAATAATAAAAACTCAAATAGAGAGCATTTGATTATAGGCTTGACAGTGGATCAAATATTTGTGTTATTCGATTGAACCACAATTCCATCGTAACAATGATAACAAAGAATATACCAATAAATCCCGTGCAGGATACAAAACGGTATGATCAGAAACAGAAGAAAGAAATTAGTGTTTCACAGCTTTTAGTGGTAAGAGAATACATATAATAAAAATATGGATGGTGTGAACTTGCACGATATGGTATAGCTAACTACCGAATAAAGGTTAGAGGTGAAAAGTGGTGGTAACCTCTTTTTATAAATTGCACTGGTAGTGTTTAGTCGACTGTTGGAATCTGTATAAAACTGCCAACAATAAAAAGATACCTCAACTCTAATTTCGTTCTTCTATAGTTATGGCACTAATCAAATCAGAAGGTAAAATTGTAGAGGAAAATCAAGATGAAACTAAAACGGCATACCAAGGAAGAGATAGACCAACCAAAAACGAATTACTTGACGAGATTAGAAAAGATACGGTCGCTCACAGCATTATTCGCTATCCCGAAAAGTCGAGAAGAAGATGTAGAATTACAAATTAGACTGGGTAGATGTGTACAAAGTGTAATGTGCATCTTCATCCTGCATGTTTTGATGACTTCCATAGACAATAGGCTTTCATGTGTGACCTGTCACAAAACTATACTTTTGAAATAAAATAAAAACTGCATTTTTCAGCTTATGTGTCAAATAATAGTATTTACCCCATATTCCGCCATTGATGTGAAAACGCAAAATTATTTCTTGAGAACACCCTGTATAGAAAAATTTTTTTTTACTTACTGTGGTACTTTTTAGACTTCAGTTGGTCTGTATTTAAAAGAGGAGCTCTCAAAAACTAAAATTTGATGCCTTGGCCGTTAATGGGTTAAAATGCAGGCTAGGATTTTCCTTTAAAGAAATGATTTTTGTTATTTACAGCCGTTATAGCTTTTTCAATAATAACAAAGTAATTTTAAATGCATGGCTTTAACTGATTTAAAATAATAGGTACTTTAAGTAAAAGAATTCGATTAATTATAAAACAAATGTTAATAATTTGAGTTTTATAGTTTACTAATTAACTATAAATTTAAGTTTAATGATTATAACAATGGCAATATAAGCAAGCACATACATATTCTCACCACAGACACCATCACACCTTGAAAGTAATATCATAATAATAATAATAAAACATTTGCTAATTTCTTTATTTATTTATTTACAAAAAACAAGGTTAGTTAAAAGAATTTTAATACGTTTTTAATTTAATTCACACGTGGAGACTTTAGTTAACTTTAGGTAGTTACTTATATTACGTATTTTAAGGAAGCTATACAGGGTGATGAATTTCATTTCGTACCATACAGAAATATCGATTAATTCTAAGTGTCAAAAATTTAGATTTTCAAGAGAATTTCAATTGCCTAAAAACACGGTATACAAAGAAACAACTCTAAAACTTGAACAAATGTACAAACACTAACATATATAAATTTAAGCAGTAATGAATTTAATTCGAGTACACTTTTCATGATTAAGCAATAAAAAGGCAAAAACATTTTGCGGTTAATAAGTATTAAAATTCTCCCTTTATTAGCAGGTTTATTAGCCTAATTATTACTCGATTAAAATTTAGTAAACTTTATCAATAATTCACACATTTCATCAAATCTTCATTAACTTCACTAAAATTTCACGAACTTCACTAAAATTTCACAAAATTCACTTAAAAACTCACGAATTTCACGAACTTCATTAGAATTTCATGCATTTCATTAAAATTCATCTACTCACATCTAAACTTCACGTACTTCATGACGTGTGTACACCAAACTTCATCAGCGGTTAACCCCTCGAGTGAAACATTTAGATTGTTACGTTGTGGATACAGTGCGAACTTTACATGATTGTAAAACTTATGTTGTCTAGAACTAGATATTAATTTAAGGGACTCTACAATAGGTTGGACTAAAGCCGGGAATGGTAAAGTAGCTTGCCAGCGCTGTGTGGTTTTGTTGTTTCATATTACATCCTGATGTATTACAATGAATGAGAATAGTCAGCAAGGTAGAAAATCAGCACTGAAGTCATCTTTAGTAATTTAAAATTTGATAGTTTTGCATTTATGATTAAAACCATTGTAAGAAAATAAATAAATTATTTACTTAGACTAGATTAAACATTCATCATATTTATGTGCGATAATCATATACATATGATACTTATATAACGCAAATAATTGCAACAACGTTACGTTAAATATAAACAGAAAAATAATTGCAATCCTCGAGTAACTTAGTTTGCATCAAATTAATAATTTAATTTTATTGTTGGAATACCGCTCTAAAAAACATTTAAAACAAATACTGTTTGTAGAGATATTTCTAAACTCTGTTAAAACTCTTATCTTTTTCACTGTTATAATTAGTTATAATTGGGAGAAAATGTCAGACTTCTAACTACTACAAAAAAAAACGAAAAACTCAAATTATATGTTTAGTGAAGAAGTGATTAAAGTTAGCTGATCAAGTTATTTTAATAAGATACGTATAAACCATATACGTCAACAGATACTGTTTTACTTTCAGAAGTTGAAACAAGACAACTAATTTCAAGTTCCTAATTTATCTTGCTAGTCGTTTAAATGTAAATTGCCTAAAAGAGTTGTAATTATGTCTTTTAAGGTTAACGTATTTTGTAAGGTATTTAGAGTAATAATTTCATATCTAATCTTGTTCGATCCATTTCCAAAAAGAAAATGTACAGACAATATATCGATACTAATGCGTATTTATTAAAAAACTTGTTAATTTCAAAACATTTATACTGTAATAATTCATAATTTTTAGTCAAATTTAAAAGAAACAGTTCTTGAATATTTCTCCGTCGTAACTCTTAATTAAGGGTAATATTGAAGTGTAACAAGAATTTTATATTGCTATAATTTAATAAATAATTTCAAAACTTCCTTTTCCATGTTCATGTTCCTTTACATGAACCGTAAAACGTTGCATTATTAACTTTCAAACATTTGACTTGCTAAAGTTTCTGAAAAATAAAAAATGTAACACTCGGACGATATTCTACATTTATATAAAGAGCACCTTAAAGTTGTTTTTCGTTTATATAAAGAATTCTCTTTTAAAAGCGCAATGTAAAAGTTACAAAAGGACCTCCATATTTTACTACGTTATTATTATTATTATTACCTTAGACGTACAAATGAGGAACGAATTATTTATTTTCATTTTTTTCTATTGTAATATATTTTGTTTGTCAAAACAATTAAAAACGGTAATTAAGCAAGATACTAATTTTATTATGAAAATAAATTTGAGAATGCTTATTAGTGCTACAGGTTATAGAGAAAAACAGTTTCCTATTTATTACAAGTTAATTAATTGAATCTAAATAATGTCTCTCAAACTTGTGTTCTGCAGAGCACTAGTATTTCGAAGGGTTTCATCACTTTTTTTCTCTTTGATTTGTAATTTACTACATAAGACATAACATCTGTCAATATAAGAGTGAATTTCTTTGGAACTTAAGTTTTTCGCATAGATTACTCTACATAAGTTATGCTTACGACCTTAAAAATCTATAATGTCTACATTTGTATTTCAATACGCCTTATGCTTATTATTTTCTTGTATAATTTTAAATCAAAAAACCCAACTGTCCTTTTAATCCAATTTAAATTAATTTAGATAACTAACTACTATTGTTCTGCTTGCAAAGTTCATTTGCTCTGTTCTGCATAATTTAGAATCTGAACTGAATAAAACGCTTCATTGTACATTAATAGATAATGAAACTAGCGGTCTTCAATTAATAGGAGTAGCACGGCTTCGGACAGTGCAAAACTGGGAAATCCAAAGTTAATAATTTTGTGATCCTTCTATTGCGGTTAGCACAACACAAAAGCGTACTAATATAAATTTGATATGCACAATTTTATAGTAAATGCAAAAACTTTCATTAAACTATGTACGTTGCACGTTGTTTGTATACTGAAATTTTAAACAAATTCAAAACTTCCAGTTTTTCATCACAATTTAGTTTTCTAGAGTAAACAATACAACTAACAAACCCAACAAATTAGGTTAGTTTTTTAAAACCATCCCTATACAGTATATAAAAGCAGATTAAAAAGCAGCCCCAAAGTACTAAAGCATGAAACCTAAATCTATGGGTCCGCTATCCAGCGATTTCCATTTTTATATGCACAATTCTCTTATTAACGTCTTGGACATTCTTCTGGACCTGTCATCTGTGAAAACTATGGCGGAAAAAGAAGGCAAAAAGAAGATTATGGCAAAATGTGTAGCAAATAAAAAAGGGCACAAAAGTAGACATTCCCATGAAAAATGAGTCTCTTCTTCTACTAATTTGTAAAAGATGAACTTTTTAATATGGGTTCAATTCTAGCACTTTTTGAACCTTGTGCAGTACCCGAATTAATAGGAATCTTAAAAAGGCACCAAACCGGCGGTCTGTAAGCTCAAAGCAAAAGCAAACCTTTTGTTCTGTTTTGATAAGTGTGCAACAGTATTCCAATTAGAAGCTTTTTGCTATCTTGGCTTTGAACAAAATGGGCCTTTCCTGGACCACAACCGATATTTGGCCTTCCTCTAAGCTAGATTTAGATTTATCAACAATTTTGTAATGAATAAACTGACACATTAAGATTTCTTGCAAGACCATGAACTCCCTGCTGAAAATGAGCATCATAATAGTTACGCTCATCTAAATAAAGACGACCTGACATCCCAGGACAAAAAAGACCTTGTGGAAGCTATGGCAGAATTGTTATGAAAACTAACACGTTTTCTGTTTAACCGATCTTCTTGTAGAGCCATGAACTTTCTGCTCATAATGAGCATCAAATAGTTACGGTCATCTAAATAACCACTTGGAAATCTTTCTAGACCTGTCATTCTTGAAAACTATAACAGAAATTGGAACCAAAACGATCTTGTGCAAGCTATAGCTGGCAGATAAAAAAGATTATGAAAGTAGATATTTCGAGTCTTTAACTTATTGATAAAGAATGATCCTTCTCTTCTAATTATATGTGTAAAACTTTATACTGTTCGATATGGGCTGGTACCTTTTAGCCCTGTAAGATCTTGTCTAAAAGATAGAAGCCTGAGGAAGACACCGAGCGACCGTCTATAAATTTAAACTAAAAGCAAGACTTTCGTTCTATCTGAATAAATATGCGACAGTATTTCAGTCAGAAGCTTTTTATTATTTTGGCTTTGAAAAAAACGATTCTCTTTCAAGCTAGATTTAAACTTGTCAACAATTTTGTAATTAATAAACTAACGTATTAAGGTTTCCGTGTAAGTGGCCTTCTTGTAAAATCACTAACTCCCTACTCAAAATAAGCACTATCTAAATAAATCTTCAAGGAAATAATTATTGCACACATCGCAAAAAGATCAAAAGGCAAACATTAAATTTAGCACCACTTGAATTAATTTCATTCTAAATATGCGTTTGTGTTTCTAAGAAATTTCCGTCCTTGTCCTTTGATATTTCTGCTGACATTTTCTGAAGACAAAGCGTGTTTTAACTTGTCACCAGTTGGTGTTTTCTATATTGACAGATTATTAAAAAATGTGCGTTGTCAAGTTAAAAAAATCCAAAACTAACTGGGATAGCAAAAATAGTGAAAAGTAAGATCGACGTTTTCGAGAGGATGAGAGACCTTTGTTTTTGTTTATAATCTCAAATTATATACAATCTACCAGAGTCATCTAGTCAAATCGTCTTGAAGAATTGTACATGCTTTACCGCTTCGAAAAATTGTCTAGCTAAAAGCTTTGTATTTAATAATGTTATAGCATGTTATTACGATTTAGAATTCTCTTATAAGTTGTGACCGTTGAAGACTTCCTTCCCTCTCTTTCTCTTAGTCAACATTTCTTGCTTAAGACGAGTGAGTTAATTAGTAGCAGGATGCGAAAATCTGCAAACTTTCACGTAGTTGTGTGCTGTGGGCTCGTTAGTTTATAAGATGGTAAAAAGAGATCTTAGAACAATAATCTTAATAGATTTGTATATACATTTTCTTAAGATTTTTTTAAAAGAGGTAACTAATAAAAATATTTAGATTCTTTAATTTTCTTATGTTTACTATAAAACTTTGTTTTAATGTACTATATTAAGTTTGAATTATAAAACGCTACGAGAATGCAACATGAACCTAATATTTGGTTAAATTCCTGCAACATAATCCACCACGCATTAAAATTCCACTATGCAATGTTGACTTCGTCTTTTTCAGCTTCATTAATGCAATCTTAGTGCAACCAAGACCGAGGTTTACGCTCTGTAAACCTATATTTAGAAAGTACAAAGGGCTTTTGTAGCACAGTAAAATGCAAGTGGGAAGTATGCTTGAAATATTGCAAGTAGCTACTTTACATATGGGCGTTTGTTACATAACTTTCGACGACCCCCATTTGCCTAATGGCTGTTCTCGTGTTGACTCTGGCTGATTTTCATTAACTCTAGAGTCTTAAAAAGATATTTCTAGTATTTATTTGTTACACATTTGAATGGATTTTATACTTTTTTTATTATTTATATTTTTGTATCGATTAAAAAAGTAATTAAAGAAAGTATATTGAAGCCAATATCGATACAAAGAAGGCGTTTTATATTCGTAATTATTTTTTCAACTCCTGCTGACTTATACTTACTTTTTGGTACTTTTCGAGGTTATTAATTACTCATTCAAGCTTAAGTAGTATGTCCCTGATTGATTCTAAATGTAGCTAGAGAACTGTCGATTTGCATTTTTTTTATATTTTATTCTAAATAATTTTCTCAAAGTGATATAAATAAGAAACAAGAAAAAACAAAGCCTCTATAGAGGAAAGACGTCGCAACATAAGAACAAAGATAAAAATGCTTTCAAAAAGATTTTTTGCCACTGTATGTAGTAGTACTTAGAATTAGTAGTAAAACTGGTGCTGTTTTATTTATTTCAATTAATCAGTTGGTATCTGTAAATTTACAATTTGAATTTGCACTGATCAATTTCAAATTTTCAATTAATCTTAAAGAGTTGGCAAAAGGTTCGCCAGGCCGGTCTGTCCTGAGCCAGCTAAACTGCTCTCTCCCAAGTGCTTCCTCTCATTGTAAGCGAGGACCGACCTCTGGGTCTCTTTCCCTCAACCTTCGCCTCTGGTGCCTGTTTGGGGTATCTCGAATGGCCCATTTTATTGAGATGGCCAAACCATCTCAACTGCGCGGCCTTTACCCGATTCACTAAAGGTTCAAGTGTGAAAGCTACTCTAATGGTAGAGTTCCTCACACGATCCCTCTTAGCTTTTCTAGCTACACACCTCAAGTACCTCATTTCTGCAGCTTGGAAATTTTTTTTTTGTTTTAGCGGTCAGGATCCAACTGTCGCTGCCGTATGGATACGTAAGTGAATCGGTACATAGCTAGATTTGTACTCTCAGTGACCTCTTTTCTTGAGGAATTTGTCCCTTACTGCGTGCTTCATTCTTCCAGCTCATTCCTCAATTTTCCATCTTCTGCTACCTACACCTCCAGCTACCTGCTCTAGGGTTCCGCCGTGGATTAGAATGCGATGGATCTTTCGCTTCCTGGAGATTAGCATGGTCTTTGTTTTATCAAAACTAATTTTTAGTTCCATTGCCGCCAGGACCATGGTTAGAAGACAAAGGGCATTTATTATCACTGGATTTAATCTCCAATTTTTCAAGCTTGAATTTTTTAAAGCCTCTACACGTTTTAAGGGCATAGTCCATCACTACCGCAAAGAGAAGCGGACAAAGGATGTCACCCTGCATTCATGGTGAAATGTGGAGATGAAAAATGATAAGTCCTTACCTCATTCCTGCGCAATTTATAGAAATTTTTAATTCTTCTAATTAGATCTGCTGGGGCCTTGTAGTTTTATAGAGCTTCCCACATGGTTCGCCATAGCACCCAGTTGAAGGCTTTCTGTACGTCAATAACTTCTTTTCCGTATTCAATAGTTTTCTCTACCACTTATCAAACTACAAAGATAGCATCTCGCATATCGCGATTTGATCGGAAACCACACTGAACTTCTTCTAGCTTATGTTCTACTGTACCTTTCAAATATTCTACCATACAGTTTACTAGGTACACTTAACAGCAAAATACCTCTGTGGTTGTTGTACTCTCTATTATTATTCTTTTTTAAAGCGGAACTATAATGACTAGTTTCCAGTCTTTTGGGATGGTGCACTTTTCCCAGGTCAACACAAAAATTTCTTTCCAACATCACTCATGTATCTCAACATCTCAGGTGCCACATCGTCGTGGCCAGCTGCCTTACGGAGCTTAACTTTAGTTAATGTTTACTGCAGCTCGAAAATTGTTGGTATGGCTTCCCTTGGTTGGTGTGAATCACCTCTTAGATGGGATGATGAGTTCATCGACAGTATCAATGTTAGCCACCTTTTCTACATTCGTGTCATTATTATTTCTTTCTTTGGTTTCGTATTCTTCCTTGGTTTAGCTGTAATTGCTTGGAGTACAACTCTAGTGAGCAGCACTAGATTGTGGTCACTTTCCTTCTTTATCCGAGCATCTCTAACATAATCACATAATCTATGACAGATTGTTCGTTTCATGCTATCTGTGAATGTACTTAATAGGAAATTTGATGCCCTGGATAACTAGATAACTAGATCGTTGACTAAACAAAACTGTAGTAGATGTTCCCCTTATAATTCCAGTACATCTGTATATCCAGTAGTATCACATCCTACCCTAGTAGTGGTGACTGTTAAAATCCTTTCAGATACTAATATCGAATTCTTTATCATCCCCAGACAGTCTTTATTCACTAGGCAGGCAACTCCTGCTTAGGCTCTTTTGTTGTGTCCTCCAGAGTGAATCAGAATCGAGTTGTTATGGATCTTTTCGCATCCCTGTTCTTTCTTCTTTTCCACCAGTTCGATTTTTTCCATTCAGTCGTCTAACACTCGATGTAGCGAACTTGAAAGTTTCATGTCTACGACAATTCGCTCTCCTTTTTTATTTAAAGATGATGATAATTGCTCCTTATACGTAATATTTCTAACGTAATAAATAAGGAGTATGATTTTTGGTCTTTTTGTTGAAAACTTTCATGAAAAAATCTGAAGGTAAGTGTTGGAAACAAGGCGAAGAATTCAATATTTATCTTCATTAGAAGCTTCTGGAATTGGATAACTTAGACATAATTAATTATATTATCTATAGTTTTGATAATTCTATTGTTTAGTCACAAGCGCATTTGAAGGATTTCACTGAGTTAGAATTGTTTGGGATCATGTTGAATATCGCAGCGAAAGGAGAAATGTTAACTGCGGATTTTTGCGTTGTACACGGAATATCTACAGTTTAAATTAGTGTCTACTTTTCCTATATAGTGTTTCAGAAATGTTCATCGCCCGTTTCTGAAAAAATACATTTGCCCAAAACAGGTGGTCACATTGGTATTGAATGTTCTCGTTCTAAACGGCAAGAAGGTTTATGTATCATCCAGTTTTTTGCTTTAGTAAACAAACTGAAATTCTTTAAAACTGGCTTTGTCAAAAAAAGATAGTAGATGAATTTTGTTTTGGCAAAATTGCGCTTCTGAGCTAGAACATCGCATGCAATATGTTCATGCATTAAGTCTTTGTCAGAACACTTTTGTCTTAGAAGGAAACATTTTGAACGAAATTTAGACAGAATCAAGACATGGATGTATCTAAGATTGGAGGAAAAACTAACAAAAAAAATAATACGTGTTTATGATCATTACTGCCTTTACAAAGTTTGCAAAACTGCCATTGTAAAAGAAGTTGTTGCTCTTTTAAATAGCTATTTTACGATGTATAGTATACCTCGTAGAATGATTGCTGATTGTGGCAATTATTATTTTACAGTGTATTTGCAAACTTTGAACATTTTTTAGAAGAAGGTCATTCTAATGTTGTCTAAGATCGTAGATGATCAGCTCAAGAATTTACAATGGGACCAGGTGGTGAATAAAAAATGATTACCAAAATTTATGTTTTCAAAAAGATTTTTCCAAATGATCGTTACGTTGTCACAGACATTGAGGGATTTCAGATGAGCCAAATCTCCTTCGAAGAAATATTTGATTTCACAAATATGAAAATGTGGACGAGGCCATCAATGATGATGTCGAAGATTCTGGCTGTAGTAGATTTTTCGAATAGAAACCCTTTTTGATGAGATGTACCGGTAATTTGGAAGCAAACAATTTATGTTTATGAAACATATGTTTTTGTACTGACATATTATTGCAAAAGATAAATTATAAAGCACCTTATTTTATTTAACTAATTTAACAAATAAAAGAACATGTTCATTATATTGTACTTC
The DNA here is from genome assembly GCA_011009095.1 of Ignelater luminosus. Lineage (NCBI taxonomy): Eukaryota > Metazoa > Arthropoda > Insecta > Coleoptera > Elateridae > Ignelater > Ignelater luminosus. The sequence goes on from VTPC01090569.1 coordinate 54,706, forward strand.
GAGATTGTCATTCAATCATTTTATAAGACTATCAACACGTGTGTAAAGTACCTCTTTCAATTTATTGCAGACATTTCGCACGAATGTGATAAAAATTGGATTTTAAAGAGAACATAAAAGACAACTGATGGAGAATGAATAGGTGAATAGCTAGTAATCCTGATTTGCATGCACGATACATGAATAATGTCAACCAAAGTTATCCCATTACAATAGTTCCTAGGTGTTACAGAACGTGGCCATTGTAAAATATCTTTTGCAGTTAAGGAGTGCAAGGATTATAGATGTATGAATGTCTTGGAATTGTAATGACTTCAGTAAGTTCTGGTTTCATACTATATCGAGTTTCTGAAACAAAATTTAGTAAAGTGTAATTAATTCCCCACCTTTTTTAAATGCAAAAAACTTGCGGTCATCCGGAACCGGAGGTCCTTAAAATGAGAATGGGGTACAGCTCCATTCGCAATGTATATTTTAAAGGCGCAAATTAAAACAAACCGGAAATTGGTGTGATATTGAGCGAATACCGTTACTCGTATAAAATGCATGATTGATTCTTCAGCAGGACATGCACGGCCGGAAATTGCAATTTTAATAACAAATTAAACGTGCGGCTTGAATTTAGAGGGCTCTCGCAGCATAAACATTCGCTTAAGGGGTTTTGTGGATTTGTGAATTGTAGAAGCTGGATAAATTTGAAAAGAAGCCATAAATACGAAATATGTCAGTAGCAATCTTTAATGCAACACGCACTATGTTGAATGTTTTGCTTACCCCATAAGCGAAGCAAATAAACCTTTTAAGTAATTCTTAAGAAAAGCCACGCTTTCCGCTTTCTAAATTATATTCATATTCGTATATGTTGTAAAATCGCTTTGCATTTATTATGCTAGCTGTTCAAATACTTAGAGAGTTCACGGTTTATGAGATTATTAAACTAAAACATCACACAGCTAATCACAGAAAGTAAAAACAAACGAAATGTTAAACTGAAATTTGATAATTCCACATAAATAGCCTGATTTACTTGAGATGTTTCATTTTTATTTTATTTTATTATTATTTTATTTACCACAATACAACATTAAGTTAATTAATTTCTCAACTTGTATAATTTGGTAAGCAAAAAATGTTTTTCGTAAGATGCATCGTTACGAGTAAAATTCGAAATCATTCAAACTCAACGTTTCTATGGGAACATCTTGTAATTTCTTATGCCTTATTAGAAACAACGCCGAATATTTAATAAAATGTTTTATGGGACAAGCAACTTTAAAACTGTAAAAATAATCAATTCTACCCTGAAATCTAAATGTAATCTAAAGTTCTTATGGAATACGTCATTCTCGAGTACTAGTTACATTTTACAAAACCTAATATACAAACGTATATAGTTCTAATACCTAATGCGTAACAATGCATAAACTCCTACGCATATAATGTTCATATTTGGCTCAACTTCCGTGCATACAAATTCAAGCTTTAACGTAAATATCGGGTTAATTAGGAGTCGGAAATAGATACGTATGTTTGATAGAAACATCGTAATCACATAATACAGTTGATCAAATTACCGTTAAAACTGATTACAAGGATTGCACATCCTACTGGCATGATAAATCCCCGCTTATGAAGTGCTAAATTTGCATGTAAGCGGTAAATGAAATTAAGGGACCAAATTTAATCTTAAACATGCTTGAAGATCAGATTTATTAAAATTTTTTAAGGCTAAGAAATAAAGTAACATTACTAATAAAAAATTATAACTTGAATTTCTTGACCACTGTGTATAATCAAAGCATCTAGTTAACACTTCAATATTTATTTCTAAAGAAATATAATCAAGGTTTCCTTTTGTGAAAGTGAAACAGAGATAAACACTTTTCTTATTAATGCCAAGACAGTTCGGAGAATCAGAGGAAACTTTATAACAAACAACTAACAACGCTAAAACGGTTAAATTTAAGACCCTTATAATTTACATTGTTATAAGAGCAATGCAACAGAAGTAAGAAGATATCCAAATTTACATATAAGGGATTTTATTAGAAGAGAATAAAGAACTATACAGGATGTCCCAACGGTCTGTATACAACAATCATGGAATTGTTGTTTTAACTAATACTAGACTTCTAGAAGTTTGTTAGGCATGTAAAGGCCATCCACGTAAACTGTAAACATTTTGCAAACTGTATTAGATTTAGTTGCATATAAAGGATTTATGTCTGAAATCTCAATAATCATTTCTAAAAATTAAAAATTTAATTTTTCCTTACCGAAGTTTGTTAATTATACCAGGCAACGCATTAAATCTTACAACGTTTTACAAGAAAAAATTAAGTAACGCCCAATCTGTTATACTATCGAATCAGCAATAAATGAAAATCAACAGAAAATCATATACAGGGTGAGTTTTTTCCGATGTTTAGTATGAGGATCTCGGAAACCAGCGGAGATAGAGAGACGATTAAATGGGGAAAGAATTGCAGTTTTACGAGCTTAACTTAATGAGTTTTTTGTTTTTTAGAAAAAATGCATGGCTAACTAGATATCTCGCAAAAATAGTTTTTTTGTTGTTTTGTTCTGTGTCTATAGCTCTGTTATTATTGACGTTAGAACAAATGTATAAAGAAAGAAGTTGTAGGTAATTGTGTGCTGAATAATACAGTCTAACCTAATTTTTTATTTAAGCTATAGTTTTTGAGTTATGACACAAGCTTTTGTTTTTCCTAATGAACACCATAGTCGGCCATGACATTATAAAAAAGGCCTTTTTTCAACAATTCTAACGATATGGTATACCTCTTAACATAGTTAATTTTATAAATAAACAAATTATGGCTTTTTTTTTCTTTTTCATTTTCAAACTATTCAAGTAGTACGCTATGGAAACAATTGATAGATGCGCGCATCTCGTCTAATAATAAAATTTAAGTTAGTTATTAAAATTTTCTTTTAATTTCGAAATTATAAACATAATTATTTTGGTGTGAAATGTTTATTCCGATGAAGTTACAATTTTAAATAAAAATATTTCTGAGAAACTAATAAACAAAGAATGACAAATGATAAATTAAGAAACAATAAAAGAAATTAGGATATAAATAAAGTAGTACCAAAACAACGTAACTGAAGTAAGTAAAGTATTTAAGATAAGGGAACAAAGCAGATTTAGATAAAAATAGGTACTTCACTCATAGGTGTAACTAAAAACTAAAAATGCTGTTAACATAGTATGCTATGGAAACAATTAACAGATGCAAACGACAATTACCTATTGACAGGTGCAAATCATTTAGTTTCTAATTAATGTTGATTTTGGTCTCGTAAATTATCAGTTTAAATTTTTCTAATCAAGAAAAGCGTGATATGATTCAGTGTTACATTTAGTGTCTTGAAAATCAAAAGATAGGGTATATCAGAAGTCGTACGACACAGTAGATGACCTTAGAGAAGCTGTACTTGAAGTTTTTGCTAATATTGATGTACGTTCTGTTAGAAAAGCAACAAATTCTGTTTTAAAAAGGTGTAACTTGTGCATTAATCATAATGTTGGACCTTTTGAACATGTTTAGTCTTAAATACTTTACTTACTTTAATTGTGTTGTTTTGGTACTGCTTTATATTCTAATATCCTTTATTGTTTCTTAATTTATCGTTTGTCATTCTGTTTACTGGTTTCTCAAAAATTATTTTTATTTAAAATAATTATGTTTATAATTTCGAAATTAAAATAAAAATTTTAATAACTAACATGAATTTTATTATTAGACGAGATGCGCGCATCTATCAATTGTTTCCATAGCGTACTACTTGAACAGTTCGAAAATGAAAAGAAAAACAGGGCCATAATTAATTTATTTATAAAAATAACTATGTCAAGGGATATATCGTTAGAATCATTGAAAAAAGGCCTTTTTTATAAAGTCATAGCCGACTATGGTTTTCATTAGAAAAAACACAAGCTTGTGTCATAACTCAAAAATTACAGCTGAAATAAAAACTTCGGTTAGACTGTATCATTAAGCACATAATTACCTAAAACTTTTTCTTCTACACATTTTTTCTAAAGTCAATATTAACAGAGCTATGGGTACCAAACGAAATAACAAAAAAACTATTTTTGCGAGATATCTAGTTAGCCATGCAATTTTTTCAAAAAACAAAAAGCTCATTAAATTAAGCTCGTAAAACTGCAATTCTTTTCCCGATTAATCGTCTCTCTATCTCCGCTAGTTTCCGACATCCCCATACTAAACATAAAAAAAACCTCACCCTGTATATCCAGCTATTCATCAATAGAAATTTAGGCTACATATGCCACGCTCTTGGGAAAGACTCTGTGGTGTCAAAGATCGTTTCAGTAGCACGTAGAACTAACATAATGAACAACATTATGCTCCATTACAGAAGTTCGAAACATCCTGTATGTTACTTTTTCATGGAATATTGTGCATAGTTAAAAATAATTTTAGAAAGTACAGGTGTGCAACTTTCCTTAGTTAGTAATTTTAATCCACTCATTGTATACAATGTGTCCAAGATAAGAATGCACAGCATGGGGATCTTGGAAACGGTAAGAGATACAGGATCGGTTAAATGGGATGAAAGTTGACTATTTATAGGACCTTCTTGCTAGCGTTTGCAAAATCTAGATATCTTGGATAGTTTGTGAGATATTAAAATAAAAGTAGATTTCTCGATTTTCGTTTTTATTTTTTATTTTTTCTTTAATTTATTTGAAGAGATATTGGAAAACTAAAACCACTTTCCATTGTCACTTTTTGTGCTCTATTAAAATACGCTAACAAAATCTCTGTACAACGTTTCGGTTTCGAGTAACCATCATTAACCTCATTTTTTTAAATAGGCGGAAAAACCACTGAAAATTCTAATTATGTAAACATTATAGGGTTATTTTGATTTTTTATGCTATACATTAATGCATTCTGCACTACCCTGGCCTGCACGATTACCTGAACTAACACTCTGGGGTTATATCAAGAATCATGTGCTTAACCAAAATTTTAAAGATAAACAGCAATTATTGCAGATAGTCACAGCAGCATTCAACATAAAAAATTATCTCTTCAAATAAATGAAAGAAAAAATAAAAACGAAAATTGAGAAATCTACTTTTTTTTAAATAACTCAGAAACTATCCAAGATATTTAAATTTTGCAAATGCCAACAAAAAGGTCCTATAAATAGTCAATTTTTATCCCAGTTTACCGATCCTGTATCTCTTACCGTTTCTAAGATTCCCATGGTGTGCATTCTTATCTTGGACACACTGTATATCTGCGTGCATAAAACTTTTAATATATACATTTTTCCAATGTTTCTTTTAATGCCACAAATTTTCTAAAGAGTATAACCATTCATAGTTGCAGTCTGACAACTTTTCCTCTTTTTGCTGCTGTGGAAACTTGACAACATCTCAAATCTACAAGAAAAAAAACTCGCATATTATTTATAATAAGGACGTCTTAAGTTATAACAGCAAGTAAACAAATAAACGTTGAAAAGTCACCAAAGGTGGGCGACTGTTTAAGGGTTACTCTCCTCTTCAGCCATCAGTGGTAAATGTAGAAGGTAAATTAGCCGAGAATTACAAGCACATGAACACCAGCCAACCTGATGATATATTGGATAATGGTGATGAGAACCGAGTTCCTTCTGGGTAACTGTAAACGATACCTCTCTCCATGATAGTATCGTCCAACTAAGTCATTGTGGTGGATCTTCGCACATTTCTGGTCTTTCGACCAAGGTGACAGTGGAAATGAGTGATGAGGCAGCTCGCAGACTGGAGACTCAGTTTTCTCCGGTTGGGATGGCAAACTTGCCCAAATGGTGGTGATGAATAATGAATGAAACATTCTCGATCGTCTACACAACGCTGTACAGTGATCAGTCAGTAGTATTCACTCACACGAACATTCCTTGAGGTGCTGATAAAAGCCAGAAAGGAGCTGAAGTGGAAAGCATATGTCAGATGTTAGGACCTCTAGTCACAATGAATTCAAGAGCAACCTAGAATCAAGCAATTTCTAGAGCGTCGTTTCCAGGATTCGTAGAGTTGTCGGTGAATTAATGCAATGCAACAACAATGAGGTGGCTTGGTTGGCAAAATATAGAGTTGGACGACTAAAACAATGTCGACAGGACACTGCTGATAAAAAGCGATCTTCTAGTAAAATTTGAGAACCATGCTATACTGGTAGTGCTAGCAGGTGCTGTGGAACTTCGGTGGCTTGCGTGGTGCCTCATCCCTTGACGATCCATCGCAGAATCAACCTGTGGAGATGCTCAGACGACCTGAACCTTCAAACCAGTGTCTGAAACATGCTAGAGGGAGGCCCGAACTGTACTAACCCTTCTTCATTCTTCTGCAAACAAGTTTTGTATTAAAACTGTGCAGAAATACTTATAAAGGTTAAGGAATGATAGTGCTGATTCTATAAATAATCTTCAGTAAGTTAACTATTTTTTCCATTTTGTAATGGCATTTTTGGGACGGTAAATCCATTGTTTTGCTAAAATTGGTATACATATGAAACATATTTTGGCACATTATGCGCTTTTTGAAGGATTAAATTTAAAGATGTTTTCTGTAAATGCTTAGTGGTGCAGGTAAATACTGACACACTGATTACTACAAATTTGATTAATATTTTGTCCCTTCATAAAATTTCATTTTGAGCTAAACAGAGGCTTTCGAGCCTTTAAAATATTTTACTTTGAAAACTGAGGAATAAAACACAATCATTGGTTGCAGCTCGAATTGCTCTTGAATTATATTCACTTTTTGCCTACAAACAAAATTATAGTTGAATGTCCAGTTTAATTTGAACCAACTGAGGTCTTCAGTCTGGCTCTATACTCTGTACAGTTTTTATTTGGATTTTCAAGTAAATTATCCTATTTGATATTTTTAAAAATAGGGAGTAATGGTGGCCCGTGAGTCCTTCAAAGAGACCTAGTGTTATAACAGGTGCATCACAAGCAGTAAATCAGGGATCGGTTTTGTTTCGTGCGCGAACACGATTATTGATTTAAAAAAGCTTTCTCATAATTTTCACAAAGGTTAGGTTTCAATCTTTAGTACTTCATTCTACATTTCTAATAGGATAACAACTTCCAACTTCATAAAAATTCCATTTATGCTTCTCCAGATTCAGTTTCAATATCTCATTACATTATAAATGAAAATCGTCGAAATTTCTAAATATTTTGTAAAAATCTACAGTTGTTCAATAGTACGCCTTCTACCATCGGTGTATATATTACTGTTGATAATTATATGGAAAATCCCTTTACAACGACAACTATGTAATCCAACCCACGCGTCCTGTTAGTTCCAACATTGGCCCTTTGGCTGTATAAACCCCAAGGTGATCCCGTTGTCCGGTTCGGTTAACAACATACATAGATCTGCATACAATAGTTTATCCGAATTTATCATATCGATATAACACTTTAGAGTGAAATTTAGTGCTACAAATTGTTAATTATCTAGATTTTAACCTTGTCTGATTTCAGGGACATAACCCCATGAAATTTCTTTGTTTAAAACATAATTACATCTTATCTTTATACCAGCTATCACCTAGAGATGTCAAAATGGTGACTTCATGGAACGTTCCTATTCAAAAAACGGTAGATTATCTTGAATTAACTTCAATAATTTTTCATAATTTATATAATAGATAACCGTGTACGAGGGTGGTCTGAAAAGTTTCCGACCTAACAAAGATACAAGGCATTTTTTCTGAAAATGTTTTTTTATTTTTCAACATAGTCTCCTTGTAATTCTACACACTTCTCCCAGCGATGCTCCCATCTCTGTAACCCGTCCAAATAGTACTCGGCATTTTTCTCTGCAAAATAATTGTTCACGAAGGTGATTGCCTCTTCATTTGACGAAAATCTTTGTCCTCCGAGCGCAATTTTTAGATGAGGGAACAAAAAGAAGTCGCTTGGGGCTAGATCTGGTGAGTAAGGCGGATGGTCAAGCAGTTCAAACCGTAATTCGTGGATTTTCGCCATGGCAACCGCTGAGGTTGTCTTGGTGAAACAGGATTTTCTTTTTCTGCAAATGTGGCCGTTTTTTCGCAAGTTCTGCCTTCAGCTTGTCAAGTAATGATGCATAGTATGCTCCTGTAATGGTTTTTCCTTTTTGAAGATAATCGATTAAAATAACTCCATGACTATCCCAAAAAACAGTCGCCATCACTTTCCCAGCCGAAACAACAGTTTTTGCTTTTTTTGGAGCCGGTTCCCCTCTTGCAGTCCACTGTTTGGACTGTATTTTTGTTTCGGGCGTATAATGGTGTATCCAACTTTCATCTACAGTAATTAATCGGCGCCAAAACTCGGATTTATTTCGCCAAAAGAGCGTTGGAAATATTCATTCGAACACGTTTTTGGTCTAACGTGAGCAAACGCGGCACCCAACGCGCGGACAGCTTTCTCATGCCTAAATGTTGATTTAATATGTGACAAACACGTTCTTTTGACACGTTCATAACCTCTGCTATCTCTCTCACTTTACTTCGGCGGTCGTCTAGCACCATTTGGTGAACTTTGGCGATGTTTTCGTCGGTAGTTGCAGTTTTTGGACGTCCCAAACGTTCATCGTCTCCCAAGCTCTTACGGCCACGTTTAAATTCAGCAGCCCAAAATTTCACTGTGGTAAATGATGGTGCAGAGTCCCCATACACAGAGTCCAACTCATCTTTTATTTGCGAAGGCGTATTGCCTTTCAAAACCAAATATTTAATGACAGCTCGATACTCGATTTTGTCCATTTTCACAAAGAAAACTCACATCAACTCACTCAAAGGACTGTTACATAAAAACTGCGCGTCCAAAATGGCTGAAACTTTGGTGAGTAACTGTCAACAGATGAACAACGAAATTCAGTAGCTTTTATTTACGAGTACTGCCATCTTCACGTTGAGGTCGGAAACTTTTCAGACCACCCTCGTATAAACCTTACTTGTTGAATATGTAAATTTATTATTACAAAACGAAATGTCATTACTCACACTGTTTATATATTACATATCATATAATGAGGTTACTGAACCTTTTTTCATGATATTCAATGAAAAGCTAAAATATAAAAATTAGATCGTTTTCTTTCATGGCAAATCGGGTTGGTGTTTTGTATGTGAAGATCACTCCTTTACACAATGATGTCCAGCTTCATATCTCACATGAAACTGTCAACTCGATTCGAGCTGAAATATTTTCCTTACTTTCAGAATCCTTTCTTACATTTTTTAGACCTTTCAGATATTTCTAGTAAAGTCGGCAAAGTTGTACTAGAAACGAAAGTAGAATCTGAAAATCATTAATTAGGAAAATAAAAGCTTTGAAAGGTTTAAATATATTTGTTGCTGCTAGCTAAATTTTGAAAATAAATCGCTACGTATACAATTCATCCTAAACCATTGTACGTAATCGTTACAATAAACGAAACGAGGTAGCATAGGTATTGTTAACACGTTCTTGAATCATTGAAAATGTAACAATAGGTCTACAGAAGCAGCAGTTGTCCGAAACCTTTTTTCGTCTTGTAAATTCTACAATAGTACCGCGCTTTTCCGTTTTGCAGCTAACTACAAACGCGGAAAATGAACAAGGGATAAAAAAAATCTAACAAAAACACTTTGAAACAAAGGACATCAGAGATTTGCTCAACCGATGGCTGCTTTGTATTCTGTGCGATGAAGTGACATACGGGGTCAATTGTGTGTTCGATTGCCGACCAACGAGGGATGAACTGACAACCACCGGCCACTGAAACCGAGCGAGCGAGCAGCGAGTTTCCTGCTCTATCAACGGAATTAGGTAGACGGGTGAGCCTTTCATTAATATGATTGGGGTTACTCGCTGCCGAACTATAATAGACGCACCTGTCGCGACGCCCGGAGATACAGGCTAGAGGTGTTGATGTATTGCGGATGATGCACTTAAACCATGAATCAAGCTTTATATGTTAATCTGATAGTCTTCTAAGAAGGAGACCTTCTTTGGCATCGCCTGCCTTTACGGAACCCTGCCCTTGTTGCGAGAGAGCATTACGGTGGTCGGATCTGAACGCCTACGGCCATCATTAATGGAATACCTGGTCCCGGACTCTGTCAGATATGTTCTCTTCCTTTATTTATAGGCGGCAGTCGGGATTGCGGTCGAGAGGGATGCACGGTTCACCCCAGTGCCCGGAGCTAAATTTCTTTTCTTCAGTTTCAGTGATCTTTTTGACTGACGAACAATGATTAATTAAGGAAGATTCTGATATTTTCATCTTTGTTATTTTCTCTAAGAAATAAATCATAATTTTTCTACAAAATGCAGCTCGAACAGCAAAGCACGATACAAAATTCTAAAGGTACAGTTTCTGAAGGAAGTCGTAGAGCAAGGGAGCTTTTAATTATGAATATTAGTGTGTTTTATTAAATGACTGACGATGCAAAGCAGTTTTAGGGGTACTGTCTTGAGTGCTATATATTCATAAACACTCTCTGTTCTCAATAATTCAAAGTTTTATTTACCATAATGTCACGTATCTGTTAAATATTTTATCCTAGCGCGTCAAGACGGCATCTATAGGGTTGACGAACACTACCGGAGTCGTCTGTATTTGCATGCCGCGCTCCAGATCTGTTCACATGTACGCTTAACATAGAATGCATAATGCAATATTAAAATGGGATGAAGTAACGAATCGTCCAAGCGACCAACTTCGTTTCGGGGCTGTCTTTATGGCAATTTTGTTGCAACGTCTTCTATATTGGTTTTATATAATAACACGTTTATTATACGTTTCCAATGCGAGAACGTATTTTATTATTTATGTACGTAAAACACGTGCCTTAGAATGCATGCGGAACGTGTTGACCGACTTAAAAAGCGCCCCAAACGAATAACGAACTTTCAAGTTCGAACTGATTGCGGAGTTGCGCTAAAGATAAATGACTCCACAAATAAGTTTCGATTTCCACGTTTCCGCGGTCGTTCACGGTTACCTATATGCAACAGGCCAGCTTTTAGGAATTTCTAAATCAACGCCGTCTACCTCGTTTAACTCTGATGTATTTGTGCAAACCTGAACTTAATTAAGTTCTGGCGTTGTAAAAATGTAAACAGCATTCAAAAGTTATAAAAATATACCAAGTAGAAGGGTTATTACAAATTTATGAAACCAAAATACATGTGTTTAATTACAACTGGCATTTTCGGAAAGCAGAGTAATAAATACATAAATTTTAAAAGAGCGCGTTATATTTTTAAATATGCTTTCTGGACAATTATTGTAAAAATTGTCTGCGCCACTATAAAAAATATCATGTTCAAAGAAAGGCAGTTTTCAAAACACAAATATATTCAATATTCAAATGTCCAGCTCCTCATTAGGTAATTAAGCGAAATTCCTTTATTTAAACACTGAAATGTAAAACTTTTCGTTTGTTTATTTTTTAAGTTTGCTTTTACGACCATTTTCCAAACCACCAACGGTTTATGTTTCATATTGAATATTATTTACGCTTTTACAGGAGTAATAACAAAACCCCGGATTTTAAGTTAGGATCATAATTATTCTTGCATTAGTAATGTGTGTTTTTGCCCTTTATGAGATTTCAAAACAAACCGTACGTTGGTTAAACAAAAGCATTTTCTTATTTTATACCATTCTAATTTCGTTTTACTTATATGTATTTGTTGTTTTAAGTTTATACGGTTTGTTTTATGATTTCATTTTATTAACAAAAGCTTTTTATACTTTCATAAAGGAATTTTCTATTTCCTGTTACAATCCTGACGAAGCTCATAAATCATTTACAGTGAAACCTCTCTTAAAGACACTTTCCTAAATCCCAAAACGTTGTAATCTATCAGTTTCTACCACTTCATAGTTTCTAGTTTCTCTGATTGCAAACATTTTTTTTGCACAGATGCTGTCCGTTATAGAGAAGTTTCACTGTATTGCATTGCATTTATTTATTTATTGTTGGATGAATTTTCAATGCTTAGGTTTAACTTCTCGGGTCAATTTCTTGATCGTTTTTAGTTAGAAATCACGTTGATTTAATGATTGATTGAATCCTGGTTGTTTGTCCCCTTATTGATTATCCAGTGTAAGAATACTGCATTTGGTGATACAAGCATGATACTTGGCATGCTTTCTGTAATACCAATATAACTAATATAACCCGCAGTGCTTTTCGAAATCGGACAAAAAACAAGCTGGCGTCGATTTTTTAAAATGGCTGCAACAACAGTTTCGCAGAATATCAAATACCAGTTGGATAGCTTTAGAGGCAAGTTAAAGAGGTTTAGGACACTATAGAATTGTTTTATGCATTTAGAACCGTCTTGTTGTCAAGAGTCTCCGCAATTTGATGCACTGGCAGCAATTTTTGCTTACCACTACTAACAAAGAACCTAGAATTCAAGCAGCCCTTCATGTTTTATAGTAAAAAAGAACACTGGAAGCATTACAGCATCAGAATCGGTAGTGTAAATGAAAATAGATCCTACTCCATGTGCTGCCATGTTTCTGATTTGGGCAATATGATCTTCCTCTTCCGTAGTAGAACTAGTATGTATGCAATGGAGGTCCCAAACAGACACATTATCTTTCAGTTCTTATTTTCAAAGTTCATTCCAATCTCGCTGAATATTTCGCGTTTTGCTGAGTATGTCTTTGAGGCCCAAATAAGTTTGTCATCCTTTCAATATTTGGTTCCAAATCCATCATCCTATAATTTTCGAATGTTTTAGTTTTGCAAGAAGAGATATAATAGACTAGAGCAGCTTCTTCGTAGACAGTTCCATTACTTATCTTAGGAGTGTCGCCAGAAATCCCTTCTAAGAGGTTTTCGAGAGTTTTAAGAATATCGCTACATGATTTTTGTTCTGAAAAACTATTCAGATTGGAGCTGACGATAAACAGGCAAGAAAAAAGACTGTCTTCAAACATTTGAAAACTGCTGTTGAGTTGCATTTTTTACAAAGATCTGAGTGTTGTTTTAATTTATTTACAAGTCGGTTTAACAAATAAATTGTGAAGTTTCAAACCATTTTTCTGAACAGATTACAAAATATTTACATTATACGATTGTTAAGTGAAAAAGCCCAGATTCGAATCAAGACAATTTTTCTTAAATTTCTTTTGAAAAGATGCCTATTGTTCGTGATGTAGGTCTTTATCAACGAAATAATGATGGATCTCAGCGATATCTTTATCCTGCTGGTGATCCTGATCTACTTCAAGTGCTGCTATTTTTAACATAGACAGCCAACTATCTTGCATAATTCTAATGGTCCACTACAAAGAACCAAGGTAGTATCCTCTTCAAAACTATTTGAAAGAAGTGTAATTTGCTTCTATAATTAATAATGAACCGGACAAAAGTCAGCTATAAATCTTAAGGTTCAGCTATAAATGCCAAAACTTAAATGTACAGTGTGGTTCAATTTCAATAGGATTAACTCAAAGTTGAATTTTTAAATGGACCATTCAAAAAATTAAACTTTAAGTTACAGCGCAGTCATGGAAAGGACTAGAAAAAAACGACTGACAGCATTAAATTTGACGTTAGAAAGTGCTTCAACAAGGCTAAAATGATTTTGTTCTAGCTTCAAAAATAAAAGAGTTACAGCAAAATGAAGAAATAGGCCATTTTTCACTTTTTCTCTCTAGGGAAAAAACAAAACACGGCAGCTTATTTCTAGCAACGGTAATGGAATAAGCATGAAAAAAGGGTCGAAAGTATCTAAGCCGTTTTTATTTATCTGCGCTAATAAGAAAGTTACCCATTTAATCCCATCGAAATTGGACCACACTGTACGACATAAACTAGCTTGTTCGGCTATCCATGTTTCAAATTGTGTCTCTAATGTACGTGAATTCTTTGATGTCTTGGTAACGTCTGTCATTTTGAAAAAAAATTCTTTCGCTGTCTCTCCAGATTTCAGTTTGCAAGAAGGAAAACCATTCAAGAATTGATCTCGTCATATTTGTCTGGTCGGTAGACATGGTTAGTAATTTTCTTTATGACATATATGTTTTGTAACAAACCACTGATGGATTAGACTTGATATTACCAACTGTTTTCGAGATATGAGCTATGTGTCAAAAAACGCAAAAGACGATCAGTGATGCTTGTATTACCTGAAAACCACTCTCTCACTATTGCTGATAGTCTCATTTTGATGGGACAAAATGTTCTTGAGATCAAGATCCCATCTTGCTAAAACCAGTGTTACTTAAAATATGGAATATCTGTTATAAAAATAAAACACAAACGATCTGCTGCCCTGAATTTCTGAAAATTACTCATAAGAATTCAAGTCTCTGAATAAAACCAACGGTTTTTGAGATATGGGATATCTGTCCAAGGACAGATCTCTACAGGACAAGAGAATTTTAAAATCGGTTAACCACCAGTTCTGACAACACAGAATATTTAGAAAAAAAAGGAAAAACTGCTGAAGAGCTTCCGGTTTGAAATTTTATCAAATTCCAATAAAAAGACAAAAGACAGAAAGGAAGAAATAAACGCAGTTTGAACAAAAAATCTAAAACCGCCAAGTAAAATGCACAAAAAAATTCCTTGAGTTTAAGATGCGAAGTTTTTCTGCAATTTCAAAATAATAAATTAAAGTTCGTCAATGCTTTTCATAACAACCAATAGGGCAAAGTTCTAACTACCATAGTTCAACGAGAATTAATTTAGCAAAGCAAATGTGTGCATGTATGACTAATACCTGGAGACTTATCTGTAGTTTTTAAATTAAAATTACAATTTTAGGAACAAAAACGGCGTTTTTCAACGAAAAGAATTGAAAATTTCTATTTTCTTTTTTAAACACTAGATACTACTAGGTGTCAGACTTCAGAACGCTTGGGAGTCTAGAACATTAAAATTCCCTTTTAAAATTTATCAAATAAGGAATTTGAAGTATTGTTCTTGTTATTTTATTTTGTTTTCGATTATTATTATGATTAAAACCTCCAAGTTTGGTCGGTATTGTTACTGTTTATTAAAAGATTATTAGATTTGCAAGAAATAGATGATTTTTGTCGTAAATAAAGGTTACGTAATATGTATAATACACGTTGAGTTAAACGAATTTACACTGTCAAACAAAAAATATGTTTCAAAGTAAATTGTTTTTATTATTAAAAATGTTTCAAGATACATTTTAAATATTTGAGTATACGAACAGATGAAAGTGAAAAAAACTGCTCACTTTATAGCAAAAATAAAAATTTTTATAAATTTTAAGAAGCTTTCAGTCAAGTGTTTTCGTTTTAAGCAGTTAATATAAAAAATCTTTATGTTACTTTTCAAGCTGAAATAACATTTAATATATCAAGTTTTCCTATTACTATTGCAAAAAAGTATTATTCTCTGGTAGATTTTCTAACTTCTTTTAATTTTTTGTTAATCGCGTTGTTTGAAAGTAGATAATAAACCAATATACAAATAAAGATAAATATAAGTATAAAGAATGCATAGAACAGAATCTAGGCATTTCCATTCAATAAAAGAGAATGTTTACAGAGATATTTATTTCAGGAAAACCACTTCAAATTTGAATGGATGTAAGGATTTTGGAAAATGTAAATAAATTGAAAAGTAACTTATCCGTAGATCTTCATATTCTTAGTCGTTTCCGATGACATATCTAATTTAATCCACCTATTCTTTTGAAAAGGGTTCTTTGAAGTAATAGCTGAAATAATTTAAATGATAACATCTACTGAGTATCTTTTGAAGTCTCCATATTATTCGATCTACGGTGAACTACGCACATATTGCTTCACTTGATTTTAATGATAAAAATGTAATTAGAATTCAAATATTGAATACAATAATCTGAAGAGTTGCGTTGATAGAAATGCTTTTTAAACAAGTTATTAAAAAGTTATTTCTATTCTCGATATCATCGTTGTACCTATGAATCTTTTCTCGTAAAATATTAAGTTTCTTGACATAATCTGATTAAATCTAAAATTCAATTAAAATATTTTCAGAAGGTAGGAAAATATATTTATTACCTGTAGAAGCTGTAGTTGTGGTAATCAATAATGTAACATCTCGTTGGAATTGGAAGTTTATTATTGAAAGATGTTTGTTTACAAGAACAGTTGAATGACAAATCTACGGTATAAGTTCGAAACTTCAAACTGAAGTTTTTATTGGTATCTACATGATATTAAGAAAAAATGATACAGCAACAACAGGAAAGAAATTGTTGACACGAACATATTTCCAGGACTGTTGACCTGGAAATCCTTAATAGCACTAAATATAAAAAATTTAGTTTATTCAAAATTATCATTACTAGTGTAAAAGTCATCTTGTTCGGACTTACAGTCGATAGAGTACTCTAATATGGTATTTGCTACCACTTTCAGGAAGAAATTCATTCTATGATACACTGTAGAAATTCTTTATGGGGTATCTGATGTGGAAACTCGAGGATTCGACTGCACAGTTGTATGGAATCACAAAAAGATCACCTTTGTTGTGGTGATACTATTGTGATACTATTATCTGAGACTTTCAAGCCAGGATGGCGTTCAAGCAGTTTTGGTTGTAACAAGACAGACGGTACGGAGCTTCACCGAAAAGAAGCTATTGCCCAAATTTGCTTTTAGTCATTTTTGGCCCTTCCATGTAAAACTTGGAGAGATGCCCAATTTTGCGAATTTCAACTATGCAAAGTATATCGAAACAATGCAATAGAAAAAGACAGTCAAGAAGTTTAGAAACGGAAACTTGAATGTACTCATTTAGATCCTAAGTGGTTTTCGCCTTCCAACATAATCATGTAATTAAATTAAGACAGATTGCATAAAAACTCAGCGTTTGATTCGTTTCTTTTATTGATTTGAGTATTAGTTGTCAATTGGGTTGCTTTTAATGACTCTGTTAAAACTGGATTTAGACAATCTTTATGACAATTGCTTAATTGATTTTTTGGTTGAAATCAAATAAGGAGTATGTGTTGATATTTTATTTCAGTGCCTATAGAAGAGCAGATTTGGCAAATGTGCATATATAGAATTACCAAATGATCTACTAACATGTTTTGCCTATATTTAGAAAGGTTTAGGTTAGACTTTTTGCTGTCCAGTAAATCAAAAATTTATGCTTCCCTTTCAATAACACTCTATTCACCAATTACCTTCTAGGAATGCAGAATTTAATTTAAATTAGTTTTTAAGACATAGAAAATTTGAAATTTATTTGGGTCACTGTTAAATAAGGTTTTAAGGCCTTTCTATGAACAGCATTTGGAAAGATAGTAATCAAGATCTCTTGTAATACTTCTCAAAAAATTTGTAATGTTTCAAACTCTAATACACTACTACACCTTGTCCGAATGATCTAAATTCTTTTTTATATTACCTGATAGTAAGGCAAAATGAACAGAAATGAAGTTAATAAAAAAATGTATCAATGCCAAATAAGTTGTTTTCAAATTGTTTGTTTTTGGTCTGCCCGTGGAGTTAATTTTCAACAACAGTCCACTATTAAATAGTCTAGATTTCTTTTGGTTTTGTCAGATAAATATAATATCTTGCCATCCTCAAAGCAGGCCGATTAGAAAGTCATCTTTTCTTGTCCAACAAAATATTGAACGACCAAAAGAATTTTTTGTGTACCAGTAACAGCAGTTTTAAACAAACAAATTTTTTTTTATATTAGTCCATTGTAGAATAGTCAGGTGAATAGTACCGGTACTATATCCTTATTCTACTTTATCTCCAAGTATGTCAACTCAGAGCATAGTTCAGTAATAGGGTTTCATAGGTACAGCATACCCTTAATGTTTGGCGCCCTTGAGCGGCACACGCTTTGGGTCAACCACCTTTTGTAAAAAACAAAAACATTTTGATTCTGCTAATTACAATGAAAATAATATCTTAATACATTTTGTAATATCAAAACTATTTTATTGGATCTAGTCTTCTCAAAAAATGTACTCATTCTTCGTTTGTAGAAAAATGAGTAAAGAACCAAATGAAAAACAACACAAACTTTGACTTACTAATAGATGGCTTGTACAAGATAAATATTCCGGCTTTTTAATGTATTCAAAATTAATTTTACATGCATATTGTATTTCAGAAAAAAAAATTTACAAAATACTTATTTTTTTAATGGGTAATTTAGCTTATTATACCAGAAAACTGAAATGAATTTATAATTCGTACGTGGGAATTTAAAGCGAAGGCACGTGCCTACATTCCTTCTCTCTAATCTGCGTCTGCATATCATTAATTTACATTTTGATGTTCAAAGCATTACTAAATTTATGTGAAGTTAGGTTCCCTCCTTTAATATCTTATCTTTAGGATGGTGTAACTTTTAAAGTAGAAAATTTTGTAAGTTCCACTTACTTGACGTATCATGTTTCGGTTGGGGTTGTGGTTGGACCACCTGAACAGGGGTGCTAGCCTGAGTCAGCAGTGGTTGTACAGCGAGCAGAGTTGGTGGATTCGCGGGTGCGGTGCTCCCAGGCGAGGCTGCCCACCCACCTTTCATGTCCTGAAAACAAGCGCCGCACATTAATCAACTGCACTTCACAGGCGACTCGCCACAAAAGCACGCCAGGGAGAAACAGTAAACAAACGACCGTTTCCTCGTTCTTCTTGGACCATCATATGTTCCGCATCAATTGCATAAATAAATCATATATCAAATACGGTAAAGCGGTTAAATGGACCCGGTGCGACATGAAAAACGAGTGCTTCCAACTTTTTACAGAATATCAACTAGATATTTCGCATACGCTTTCAGTTGTTACCGACAATCTTCTTTTTATTTAGATTCGCCTTGATTTAAGATCCATAAAAATTTTTTTTAAATCGATTATTAAATTAACTGTTTATGTTAGGAACTAAATATTATTTGATATTTTGTAACTGACTATAAGAGCAAACATTTTGAAGGGTTATTTACACTTTTCAGGGATGAAAAACCGTTTTAAAAGTGTTTACCTTTAAATGCGCAAATATCGTATTGAAAATAGTGTTAAACCTTAATGTATCTCCATCTGCATAGAAGCTATCGACAAAAATAGAAAATGTAATTTCGAAAATAACATCCAAAAACATGTAATACTTAACTATTTTTATACTCTGTAAGTTAATTACTTGTCTAGCACTTTCCAGCTTGATTTTATAAAACTGATACGAATAAATTATTCTCCGATAGGTCCAATGAGAACTTAAACCCGAACACACTCATAGAAACGAATTTCAGTAAAATGTAATACAGTGAAACCTCTCTCAACGGGCACCTCTTGTATAAATAACACTTTTCTAAGTCCCAAAACGTTGTAATCCACGAGTTTTTTATCTCTTCGTAGCGAGCACCTTTGATTACGTACATCTTTTTGGCACAGATGCTGTCGGTTATAGAGAGGTTTCACTGTAGTCCATTCTAGTTTTTATACAAATCACGTCTAGGTATTAGAAGAAAATGCAATGCACAATATTAAAAAATGGCTAAATTAATTGTCAAAGATTAAGACACTAAACATTCATGTATCATATTACAGCAATGTACATGGTGTCCCAAGTTCAAATCTCAACACTGAGATTTTGATTTCACCTTAAAAAGTCGCCAAACTTTTAGATATAGGAGATGTGTACTGTTATCTATTCACATGGGACTTGTGCTTGACATCTTGGAATAGAATATCAATAATATCCGATATATCGACCAAGCAGCAAAATATTGAGAGTATTCGATATACCGATATGGTTATCAATTAATATTTCAATAAACAATTTCAATATTTCAATATTTTTTTTAGTTTTGTTTATCGATCCATGTTGTAATAAAGCCTGATTCTTTCCTTTTTTATGTTCGACTTTTATACTTTAAATTTTTAAACTCTATTAAGTACTGTTGGGCCTTATTGGCTACAAGCATGACAATATAACGTTTTTAAATTTTAATTCTCTTTCTATTTTGCTCATAACGCTTTTTTATAAGGGAAACGAATTTCGCTCCCCTTTAACCTTCATAACAAAGACAACTAGAAACGGGCCACCTGCGGTAGCTCAAGATCGGTTTCACTTTCCATCATTAACCTTCTTAAAAGAGCTAAATAAGAATACGGGGCGGGCTACGTCCTCCATGGCTCACCTGACGTGGCTCAAGGTCAGACTTTACCCTCCGTTAATCTGCTTGAGAAAGTTAAGCAGTAACACGGATCGGACTGCGTTCTCCAACGAGCAATTTGCTTTTGTTCAAGGTGGAGTTTTGCCCTCCATTATCCTCCTTAAGAAAGCTAAGTAGGAACGCGAATCGGTCTGCGTCCTTCAACGAGAAACCTACTTTGGTTCCAGGTCAAATTTAAAAAACAATTATGTGAGCCCACGGGTCGGTGGCTTTGCCTTCCTTTAACCTTTCTTTAGCCTTCCTTTAACCCTTTTAATATAGCTAAGTAGGAACACAGGTCGCACTGCGTACTCCTACAAGCCACCTGTGGTTGTTCAAGGTCGGGCTTTTCTTAAAAGAGCTAAGTAGGAGAACAGGGTTAGGTTGCGCAGCGCAGGTGGCATATGTCGGGCCTGGCCTTCCATTAACGTTTTTAAAGGAGCTCGGGCTTCCACTTCTTTAACTTTCTTAGAAAAGCAAAATAGAAACATGGATCGGGTTGCGTAACGAGCCACTGGCGGTGGCTTAAAGTCGGTCTTTGCCCTCTATTAACTATTTTAAAAAATCTAGGAATAGGGAACACGGATCGTGCTGCCCTCTTCATTAATTCTTTAAATAAAGCAAAGTAAAAACACGGGCCAAGCAGCATCATTTAACGGACCACCTACGGTAGTTCACGTTCAGCCTTTGCTCTCCATTAATCTTTCTAAACGTAGGTATAGGCGTCCGGCAACGCACCCCCTTCGTAGACAACACTGTTGGTGCTTTCGAAATCTATGTTATGTATTTTATTGAATTTGGCATTGCAATTTAAATTCTTTCTGTTTATTCCGCGTTTAGATTATTTATAAAAGTGACTCTTCTATAAGTAGTCTGTTACTTAGTGGTATCTAGCGTTTAAAAATGGAAATACTGATTATTTGTTCTTTGATTTTGAATGAATAGTATTAAATTATGCACAAATAGGAATTGTTGTAAACTTCTATTTCATTCGCATTTCGTAATGGAGGGATGGTTTAAGTTGCATTGTTTATGTTGATTTTGATTAATTAAATTATTTCTTAAAAATTTCAATAATGGAGGAAAGAATCTATTATTTATTAACTCAGCAAATTAAACCAATCAGATAGTTAGATTTCAAGTGTAAAAACTAGATAAATGCGTTTTGTTGAACGATAATTCAAAGTAGAGAAATGTAAGAAACACCTTCAGCTAGACAACGTTCTCAACTTGAGGACCTCTAGGCACATAATCTTTGGAACTGACAATTTAAATTTTGTGAACAACGTGCCTTCTTATTTGGGAAGAATAAATCCAAAGTATCTACAATTTTCAAAACAGACAGCAATTTATCACCATAAATCTGATACAGAGAAAAATGTTGCCTTGAGAATGTTTCTAAATGAGAAATTTTGGAAACTGTAGCTTTAGCATATTATTAAGTGCAAAATCTTTACTTTTTAAAAAGTTTGTTACCCTGCATGATTTTTTCAAAAGATGTTTTTTATGCCCAACTTTCACTCTATCGTAATTCTAAAGTATTTAGTTGTTTGACATTTAATTTCCGGTTACGCCCTTTTAACACAAGACATATAGACAACTCCATATACAAATACATAGCTGCCTTTAGTAGTACATAAGGTACCTAGATAAATTATAACATTATATTAGTCTAACTAATTTTTCAAGTTGAAGTGAAAGCTTTCCCTTTGTGTTGAAATGTAATTCAACATGATGCCAGCACAAGGTATTTAGCTATTCTGTTTGATTGTCTAGTACAATTCCAACCTAAACAGCTTTAACCACACTTCAGTTTACACCAGTTAATTATTGCCATCTGATTAAATGAATATTTGGTTTCATTTATTGACGCAACTCACACTAATGACGTTGATTTTAACTAACACATATTAGGTTAGCTTAGATACCCTGACAATACATAGGAACTTTAAAATAAGTATTAAAATAAGTTGTGGGTAAATCTAAAGTAAATCTTTTTTATATCAACGACAACTTGAAATGTAGTAAACTAGAACCGGGTGGCGGTCGTAGCAATGGATAACAGGTTGAATAATAATACAATATACGTATTGCTGTATATTGTGGTTTTATACTATAATTTAAATTTAAAAATACTGAAAATTGACAATATCGAGTTAAAAATGTATTACTTGGAGAAGACAGTATTATAACTCATTGGCGTAGAAACACAAAATTGTTCGATCGAGTTCATTTAGCAAATTGGTGTGTTTGCACATGTGTTTGCAATTCGGTCTTCTGTCTTGTTTTGTTTGTGATACGTGGTGCGTCACTGTATCCATAAATAAAGTGAATGTTGGCATATTCTTGATTTGAGAATGTAGCCATTAGTGGCAAAAATAATGCAAGATCAAACAAGAATCAATTGTAATAACAATGTGACACAAAAGATTCACCGGCCTACTTCCTGCATTAATAACAATAAAAATGCATAATAGTTAACCAAACGATTTGTTGTATGGAAAATGCTATCTCCTATAATTCCTTTACTATCGACTTTAGAACATAAGTATTAAGTATTTTTGACTTGAAATTACTAAAGGAACACACCTTTATGCTTATATCGGTTGAATCGCGGGACACTCTGTATATGTAAATCCATTATAAAGGTGAAAGTGAAAAAAATATTTTGTACTGGATTATTTCAGTTTCGGCAATAAAATAAATTGTAAAACAAAAACTGTGTAATGCAAATTAATAGTGTACAAATTTTTCAGAAGCTTCATAATTATTTCATAAATAATATTCGCTTCATCAACCTTATAATGTTTATAAATTGTGCAAAAAACATATTTTAATTTAAAACTGATTTTGTTAAATTAACATATAAAAAACATTAACCGAATAAATTTTAATACAAAGCATAATGCTTTTACGAGTGATTTAAACGGCCAATAGCATCCATTCTGTTTTATTAACGGGAGTGATTGGTGTGGTATTTACAAAGCGATATTTAATAATTGAAATCATTAATTCAACAAAGGATATCACACAAGCGGATAAATAATTTATAAGTAAATATTACAGAGAACAGGTTTTGTATATTAAAATAGGGTGTCACTCAAAATCGCACAACATTACATCCCGCATAGCATTCAAAAAAAATCTTAATTAACAATTCGATTTTGATTTTTAACGCTTAGTTTTTTATTTGAGATCAGAGTATGAATATTTTATTTTGAATTTTGATTGTGGGCTATTTCGTTTAGTTATCTGCATTTACTAATTTAGCACTTTAAACACTTCATTGGTTTCTCACATGTGCCGCCTTCACGTGGAGTATTTGAACGAATCGATTTTTTGGTTGATTATTTTTTTTAAATTAATTTGAGCTTGTAAATTAAGATCTAAGTACAATTTTAAGAGACAGCTACTGTTTACTTTCTTCAAAGAAAAACGCAAAACACTTTCACAAAATTATACTTTTATAGGCAAAAAAACACAATTACTAATCTTATTAATAGCAGTGTATGTCTAGTAGGTTTCGTTGTACTGCAAACAGTCAAAACTAATATTTATTATGAAGCTAGTTAGAGGTTAAATTAATTAAATGAGTATACCTCTAATAAAAGTGTTTGTTTAACCTCGGTTTGAACTTTTTCTCGTATTTGCTACTTTTTGTACACAAACATGGTAAAACAATTTTATTTTACTATTGTTTTTCGTTTCATTTCATTTATATGTAATGCATTTGCTTTTCTTAATTCTACATAGTGCTTTTGTATTCTTGATGAAATATTACTAATATTAGAAATGCGTCTTGTGAAAAGTCAAAACATTAAAAAAATATTTTTTTTTACTTTCATGTCATCTGTTACAACTTATTACTTTCTGATATAGAAGCAACTCCATATGTTACTTTACATACAAATATAAGAATTTATACATTTTTAAAACGCTGCTCAAATTTCGCTGATCCTTAAAAAACCACCGTCGTATCAGAAAGCTAAATCCCAAAAACAAAGCTAGTGGAAAATCTACATGACAGAAATCTGATAGTACTTTGAATGTTGCTGTATGTTTTAAAAAATGTTACAATAAGTATCTTGCGGATTTGACTTGGGAGAATTTTAAATTCTTTATAAAAAATACAAAAAGCAAGAATATGAAACAATAGGACCTTTAAACAGTACAAGAGTTTTAGTTTTTCTTTGTTTCTTTTCAATCGAGAATATTTTAAAAACAGGTTTCCTATCTCAGTTTTTTTATCTTTAATCCTAGAAGAGTTTACACAATAAAAATAATCCTCACCACGAGATTCTTTTAAATATTCATTTATCGAAGCCAAAATTGTTTGTATTTTTCAGAATTTTATAAATTGATGTGTCATAGAAATTCTCAAAAGGGTTTCATGCTCGATTGTGTCTTTATTGTCTCTAAGCTATAGATACGTTGGTGAAAAATAATGCCACTTAAATTTCTGCTATGAAAAAATAACCTTGAATAAAGATTTAGGGTTTATGGATTATCTAGTTATATATTGCTGTGGATTTCAAATTAATTTTATAACTATAAAATCATTTTGTAATTTAGAAATTCCCATTCGATTTAGATCTAGCCAAAAACATAATTGAAAACGCTCAAATAATTTTTTTGAATATTTTAAAAATAAATTTATTTCTAATATATTAAATAATGCCTACCTTTAACCTAACCTTTTTCATGAGATAGTCAAACACTAGCCTGTCGCAGTTATTATTCAATACCAAAAACGATATACATTAAAAACTATAAAAACAAAATACAACATAAGTGAATTAAATTATTTTCTTCTCTATCACCCCAATATCTCAAATTGCTAGTGAAGACCCAAAGTTTGAATCAAAACGCTCGAATTAATTAACGTATAATATTTAAATGATCGAGATATTCAAGAACAATATTAATTTCTAATTATTCGCTTCACAATGTTTGATTAAAGACCTCTTTCGCAAACAAGTTTTCAACTTCTATCTACCTAGAAACTAATATCGAATAGGAAGGTATCTAATTACCCCTTTTACGTAAGACACATAACCTTACTCCGGCAGCACTTTAAAATCTTGAATAAGCAGGAAATGAACTTCATTACTTTAATGATATAAAAAACAAATGAGACATAACAGGAAGTAACTGTCATTTTCTCTCCAACTTCTTGGAAATAATAAAATTCTATTTTTGAACATTTTAATTAAAACTATAAATTTGATTGTCATTATATTATTAAAAAGCTTTTTTTTGTTAGCAAAGTTTTAAAAAAAATTCCCGTTTAACAACTTGCAATACTGCAGTACATTAATTATCCGCTTTTGTCTCTGTTTATAAAAATGTTGAAATAGATTTACTAACTTATTATTCTTTCTTGTCTCTTGATTATTGGTGAAGGACATATTTTTCGTATCATCATCGTTTTGCTTTATTACACATAAAAAATTCTTTTGGTTAAATAGTGACAATATTCTCAGTAAAATAGAGTCTGCTATAAATCCAGAGCAAGAAAATACTTGAATTCGCTTTGGAAACTACTACTAGTTGTGGTGGAAATTATGAGAAGATTAATGCTCAAGATGGTATTGACGGAGATTTGCATTAATTATTATTGCATTTTCAATGAGCGCTTTTTAGCTTGTTCCTGTTGCATTTCCAGAAGAAGAGACTAAAAACAGCGTATAATGCTGTTTGCAGGTAAATTCAAGAAATATGATTTTTAAAGTTTGCCGTTTCATAATTATAGTTCAGACTGTAGAACGTAATGTATTGACTGGTGAAACTGAGGAAGTGAATCAAAAATAGACTTCTCTAAGAACAAGTCGAAGACCAAGTCAATGCAAGAGTAATACCAAGAAATTAAAAGTCAACCCCTGCCTGTCAACAGACAAAAAAGTAAAAAAACTGTAAAAAATGCTGTTGTAGATAAAAATCTGCTCATGCTACCATAAAAGACCACAAGCAACAATAGATCAGTTTAACATAACTTTCTTTCAGTTAAAGAAAGATCGTAATGGTCAATATGTGAACCATATAAAAACTCTACTTCCTAGTCTACTCGTCAAGTGTCAATAGCTTGTTTTGGCTTATAAGCAATCGTTTCGACCTCATATGAAGATATTTCGATTGCTTTAATTTTACAATTTTTGAGATTGTTCCAAACTATACTGCCAACCGTGGCTTCAACGAAATAGCTGCGTGTTTACTGGATCATCTTTCTTTATACTGTGTTATAAAAGAAGTTACAGCGACAATTTGTAGTAACAAATGCAAACCTGAATATAAAATCAATCAGACACAATTTCTTGACTGTGGGTTAGTTTTTAAATTTTACTTGACGAGATAAGAAAATAAATGTAATTAAGATCTAATTGTTTTTGGTCAACACTAGACCATAAAAC
This sequence comes from Ignelater luminosus, assembly GCA_011009095.1. Classification (NCBI taxonomy): domain Eukaryota; kingdom Metazoa; phylum Arthropoda; class Insecta; order Coleoptera; family Elateridae; genus Ignelater; species Ignelater luminosus. The sequence continues at coordinate 81,317 of VTPC01090569.1, forward strand.
GATAAGGTATAAAAATAAATAAGATAAAATGGAACAATTCCAAGCACAACTCTATGACTACTGTGAGATGTTTACGAATTAGTAATCTTTGCCATAAATTACTGTGACATGCCCAAAACTAGGGCAATACAATGCACTCAACTGTCCAGTAGCAAAAAAAAACAGGTACTGTCTCTCTTCCTGTACAATGATCTGTCATTATAAGGTCTGCCAAGAAACAAGGAAAACCGTGAAAGAAATGACAACAGAGGATTTTTATGATTTTAAAGATCCTAGATCAAAAATGGAAAAACAATTTACAAAAAACACAAAAGATCGAAGTTGTTAAAATTGATGAGCTTAAAAAACATAACCGAAACATCTCCAAACAAAGAAATAACATTTTCCTAGGTAACAAAATCTACCTCCGGTACGCTGTTATGTTATGCCATATCTGTTAACAAAAAGACAGTTTTACCTCCAAAACGACTGTTTTCTTGTAATTCTAACCTTCATGGCCCCTTCCAATTGCAGTTTTTTTCAACGCCCTGTAACATTAGTATCGTAATGCAAGAACTGAAATAAAATGAACTACTTACAAATCAGATTTCAACAGTATTTTTCATAGTCACATTTTTAATTAATGATCGCATATACAGAAACATTAACAAAACTTATACAAGTTTGTAGAAATGGAAAGCGGGTAAAGTGTTTAAAAATGTTGTCTCCTTTCAGTATTTAAGATTCTATGCATATAAAGTATAACACGGAACACTCAAATTAATTATATATGTATACGCGTACATACATATTTCATTTGTTTAATTAATGAAAATGAAAAAACAGGAGAGAAGTATAGCAGAAAAGAATAAAGGGTGTATGACTGTATTTTATGTTGTCATGGTACGTCACGCGAAGTTGCCTGACAGACGGTTTATTACGCTAAGATAAGATCTGCAAGCGGTCAAACTCGATGGAGACGGTGACTACAATCATAACTTAACTATTATACAAGTTGCAAGCTATTTAAGTCACTTAAAGTCCTCTCAAATACAAATAGTTTAAATTTGCAAAAGTTTTCGCGTTCTTAATTCCATTCGAAACGATACAGAAACCGGAAATCATATTATTATTAAATTTTATGTGTTCAAGATTAATCCAAAGTATCGATAAATCAAATTTTATAACGTAATTGAACCTTCTCCCTCGTTGTTTAGAACATTATATTCTGAACTTATAATTGTTACAAATATGGTTCTGCAGTCCTATTTTAACAGGTCACGGGGGAATTAAGTTGGCAAATACGTACGGCTTATCGATATTCCCATCATCTCGCCGAATATATAAATATATACGTGTGATATATATTATCCTTTATGTGGACAATGCCAAAAACGGTTAGTGTGACGCTATTATTATTTACTCTAGAGACTCTACAATCGATAATCGAAAAATAGGTGCTAATAAGGGATATCAGTTTTGCCGTGGAAGTAAATCTATTATAATATAGATAACAGAATAGAAATGGGAGGTTTGCGTATTGTAAGATACAAGCGTTAACGTGGACTGTTGCTAAGAGTAATGATCAGTTGTAAGCACCTTGCTCTAAATTACCGGTTCAGCATGTTATTCATTTCACTGACGCCCTATTTTCATACAGTACGCCATTCATATGAATCTACATCGTGACGAGTTTTGACGCTGATGTTGTTACTGCCGTATACCAGCCACCATTACATCACACCAACGTCAACTATTTGCACTGGCTTTCCGTGATGTACACGTCGATTTCGAATTAATTATTTAGATTTTAAACTTGTTACTACGCTTGTTTTGTACGGCAGGTTGTTATATGTGGTGTGTGTTTTACCGATGCATTTTTAAAATCTACGACGGATTATTTACGAACACGCGTTTAGGGATTTGTTGTGTAGCTACACAATTGTCGATTTCTTTATTATTCATAAAAATTTTCTATATTTCAGCTCTCTTTATTAAAGTTGTAGTAATAACGTGTAATGGCAATTTATCATCGCTAGATTATAATGACAGAATAAACGCATTTGCGCTTGATGTAATGCAATTATACAAAGGTAATGTAATTGACAACTTTTAGTGCCAGTGGGAAAATTTTGAGCTGAACACGACGGATAAATTTAAACTTTTATTAAGTTTAATAAACTGTTCAAACACGCCTGCGTGCTACTGTAGAAGTTTCATGTACTGTTTCAATACAACGATACTTCAGCTAACATGGCCATATTAAAATTTATCTTACGATAAATGTAATTTTTATTAAAGAAAAATTGAAATTATCTAGATTTTTGACAAGAATTTTTCATAATTCATAAAAGGATTCTTTTATTATTTCGTATCGGTACATTTATCGTTAACATTTATTCGAGCAATCTATGTTAAATCGGTTAATTTTAATGAAAATCTTAAAATTATAATTAATTATTTATGTTAATATTATTTATACTTAGTTGTGACGAGACATTATAATTTAAGCGGATTTTACAGAATCGGTGTAATTATATTGATCCTTGTGGAACACCAATGTTTATTTTTTATATCTCAGTGTTTCAATTATTGTGTTTGTATTTTTGTTAAAAATTCAATTGATAGAATTTAGCAAGAAGTCAAGGTTAAGTTAATACCAGGAAACCAATAAAAATTGCTTAAATTGTACCCATATTGGGCCCTATCTATAGGCTATATAATAAAAACCAATGGTGATAGGATTTTCCATTTTGAAAATCGAGAATCAGTTTACTCTTAAAACTGTTCTAGAATATTTTGCCATTTAGACAAATTTTAAAATTTTCCCGCATTTTCAAATATGGCACCCGCATAATGACTGCATTCTGTTTTTGTGAAACTTTCTTAAACATACATGCTTAATCCTATCCACTTAGCTTTTTTTAGTTCTCTCGATATATTTTGTGACCTCGATTTTGAGCATCAAGGTCTGGACAGTTCCTTTTTCCACCTGGCGGGATGACATTGATGTTAGTTTTCGAGATGTTCGAAATCTCTTTGTCTTTATCTATAATTGTAATTTCATCCTCGTTTGAGTACTTCTTATTAAACGGAAAATTCTGTTCCAATCGATAGTCTGATAGGAAGATTCAGAAGCTTCACCAAGATCACCTCAATTATTTTACTGAGCAATCTCTCTTCGGTTTCTAGTCATTCGATTTTAAACTCCGCGAGAAACAATTATTAAGCAATGGTTACCTTCAATCATTTCGATATTGAATGCTTCAATATTAAAGACGTTTAGACATTTTAATGTTACCAGATCAATGATCATCAGTTTTTGTAAATCATTTCATAACTTGTAACCTAAGATGAAGATAACACAAAAACGTATAGGCAACTTTTTTTCTTATGGTTCAATAAGAGAGAAGTTCTTTTTGTGATTCTTTTTAAAGTAGGTGAGAGAAAATAATTTTTATCAGAATACATAAAAAAATTGACAACCAACATGTATATACATAAGCTGTTGGACGTGACAAAACTACATACAAAGTATCCCTTTATACTGATAAAAGAAGAAAATTCTTAATTCAAATCTACAGAATTCTTGCTTGTTGCAAAAATCAATATCTTACTATTAAATGATAAAGAACAGTTTTATACGTTTTCAAAGACATTCCAAGTTTTGCATAATGACTTTTACTTTTATTACACCCTAATATACCTTGAACGTTACTAGTTAGTTAGTTTTTAATTTATTTGTAAGATTGTATTAGATTATTCATGTTTAGATTAGCGAATACATCGTTATGCTGGAATTTTTAACTAAAAGAATGGACACTCAGTATTAATTAGGAAAAAAATGGCCGTTGGCATCGCGCCAACAACTGACAGCTAACGCTCAACAAATTAATGATATAAATATGAAGATCATAACTGGAAAAATATAAATGCGAGAAGTGACCCGGTCCGTTCTAGTTTTCTACGGAATTGGAAAATAAAATTTTTACGCATGGGGAAAATTAATAGAAAATTAATAAAAAACCCATTAATACGCAATACGAACGCGGATTCGAAGATGCCATAAACAATGATGATGATAAATAACAGCCTTATTCGGAGAAAAAATATCGGAGTTTTATTTGCACATGTGCCTCAAACACGCTCAGAATAATAAGTAAAAGCTATGTAATAAGCGAGCGAGTACCGTTTATTTATTAAACAAGGTTTTCAGGGATATGTATATTTGGTGGGTGTATGTGTTTCATTAACAAGTTCTCACACGTTGTATATTTAATAGAGGTCCATAAAAGACAAAAACTCTAATAAAAGCCGTGCAACTTCGGCGATTTAGAACAGAAATTAATTCGGTTAAAATATTCACTAACAGGTACCAACACGAGAGGGCCACCTGTAACAGGCATTCCTAAATAACGTTAACGGTAAAACCAGACAAGACGGATGCAGCAGAACAGAGCGTCGCAGCGCGCCGCACCGCACCGCAACGTGCATTAAATAAACACCGCGCCGCTCGAATATTTGGTTGACGCGTTGGCCGCATTCGAGGCGTCCGTTAATGAATGACTCCCTAATGCTACTGTTATCGCATTGCCAAGGGAGTCGTTTGCAGAATTCGCTCACTTCTCATAATGAATTGAATAATATTTACATTAAGAATTCAAAAATAATACGTTGCCGTACATTGCCAAATTTAGACTGCAGAGGTATAAATTTTAATTGCCGAAGTTATGATACTCGTTGCGAGCACGTAAATGTTAAAATACTAATTTTGAATGTATTACTGTGTAGGTATCACTTTCTAACAATTGCATTTAACTTTCCATTAGCAGAAAACCCTCCTTTATTTTCGGAATAAGCAAATTAGCATCTTCCTTGTTAATGAAGGGCACACAAACGAACATAAAAATGATGAAGCCGAGGCGCATTGTAAAGTTACCAAATAACGAATTAAGAAAAATAATATTTTTATAACGAGCTTGTTTCGTTTCTTAATATTACAACTACATACCATTTGGTTTTCTTTCAACCCCCTTTCTCGTTCAAGAATGATTTTCTCCTTACGAGAAACGAACCCGACTCTAAAGAAGAAAACACTGAGAAACCGTGTAATCGAAAAATTAAATTTTTGCTTGTCTTAATACCACAATTACATTTTGGTTGGTTCAAAGCTTTTATTTCTTTCTAGAATAAGCATTTTTATATACAAACTAAAAAATTACCTAAAACACTCGAATAAAAACCAGTTAACTGCTCGTTTCTGTTTCTTCCTTAATTTTAAGAACATCCCCTAAAATTTATTAATATTTCATAAGACTTTTAAATGCTATTTAAGTTAATAAGAATTAAGGTAATAAGAGAAATAAACTTAAAACGTTTTAAAAAACAAACAAAGCTTATGACGAATAAACAGAAATTATTTTCAAGGGTGACCATATCAAACAGTTTATTTTCTTAATGTAAATGGAACAAGAAATGCGAAGATGGTAAGGCACTTATTAACACCGTGACCTAAAACCTGTTCTTTATTTATTTATTTAATGATATTTACAAATTGATTACACATATATCATGTTATTAAATTGTAAATGCTAAGCGAGTTCATTTCGGATAGCAGTTTCTTAGTTCTAAGGAAAGAATCAAATCACTATAGTGAAAGCACTAAGCAAAAGTTCAATTGTGTAAAAACCAAATGTAAAAATCCCACTTTAATAATAATAATAATCAATCGATTCAACTGTTACACTTTCGCGTCCAAACGATGTAAAAAACTATGTATCATTCAAAGACAGTTGCAAATTTACAAAAATATAGCTATCTTGGTAGTGGTGCAAGGCAAGGCGGAATTAGATGAAACTGACGTAGCTACCAAAGAAACAAAAGACTGTATCTTCTTCTTCTTCTTCTCTTCTCCTTGTGCCTTCCCAGGAGTAGGATTGTTGACCCGGTCAATCTTTCATGGTTTCTTCTCTTTTGCTAGTGATTTTATTTCTTCTATGGTTTTTCCCCTTTTTCTACCCATGTCTTCTATTTGGTCTAACCGTGTTGTTCTTGGTCTTCTTCTTTGTTTCTTCATAGGGGTGTCTAATTCTAAGATTTGTCTTGTTGCGCTGTTATTTGTTTGATATCTTCGTTTCTTATTTTATCCCATTTCGTTTTTCCCGCTATTTTTCTTAAGTGTTTCATTTCGATTGCATTTATTTTGGAGTCATGTTTTTTCTGAATTACTCAGTCTTCCCTTGCGTAGGTTATTATTCCATTTCTATTTCCTTGTGTCCCAGTATTGTCTTGTTTAGGGTATAATATAGTCTGGTTCATATGTTGTTACTCTTTCTAGTATCTTCTCATTATGCTTTATTTTCTTATTGTTCTAGACTTCGTTTCCATTTATTACCATCACTTTGGTTTTCCCTGTGTATACTTCCATTTTCATTTCTCCCTGTTTTATTCCTTTATCTATTTTAAATTCCTTCCATCTTTTTCCCCTATTTGTACTTTTCCTTTAACTGTCTTATATGTACTTCTACTGATTTTAATTAGTGTTGTGCGTATCTTTAGTACTGCTACGCATCTTTATATTTCTCTTCTATCTGTTGAGTCAAACGCTGCTTTTAGATCAATAAACGTCAAAAATGGTTCACTTCCTTCTTTTTCTTTCTATTATTCTTCTTAGTATAAATATATTATCGTTTGTTTGTCTTTCTGGTCTAAATGCAGCTTGTTCTTCCTTTAGTTTCGGCTCTACCTATTTTCTCAATCTTTTCTTTAGTATTGATGTGTAGAGTTTATAGCATGTTTGGGCTAGACATATTGCTTTGTTGTTCTCGCATTATGTTTCTTCCGTTTTTTATATATACGTATTATAAAGTTATTTTTCCATTCCTCTGGAATCTGTTTTTCTGTCCATGCTTTTTTAAATATTTTCCATATCTCCTTTTTTTTCTCCTAGGTACTTAATCAATTTTGAAGGTATTTCGTCCTCTCCGCATGCTTTTCCTTTTTTCATCTTTTGTATGGTTTCGTGTATTTCTTCTCTTGTTATTTCATGTAACTTCTATTTTTTCTTCATATAATTATATTTTCATCTGGCGTACTTTCTCTAAATTCTTTGCTGTAATGTTCTTTCCATGTTTCTAGCATTTACGTTTTTTCTGTTCTCAGTTGATTATTTTTATTTCTTATCGATTTGATTTCCTTTCTTATTGTATGTATTTTATAACTTTCATTTATATAAGTTCCAAATTTTCTCCAATTTTCTCCTTTTGCTCTTTTAACTGCCTCCTTTGTTATATTTCTTTTCGTATATGTCGCTTATTGACTTGGTTTGGTTGTATTTTTTTCAATCGATCTTCTTTTCTTTTATTAATGTTTTAACCTCATTGTTCCACTACTCCGTTCTCTTTACTTGCTTACTAATTGTGCTTCTTCCACTTCCTTCACCTACTTTCTTTATTACTACTTCCAGTGTTCATTCTGTTTTTACCGTTTCCAGTATTTGAAATTCTTCATTCGTCTCTTTTTGATATCTTTCTTGGTTTTCTTTAGTCTTTAATTTATGTAATGTTATTGTATTTAATCTGTTCTGTTTTTTTTTCTGTGATTATGTATTTTGCTGCTACTAGCCTGCGGTTAGATACTATTTTAGCATCTTCTCTTGTTCCAATCTTTTTAATTATTTTTGTTAACCCTTATGTGTGTACTATGCAATCGTTCAGGCTCTTAGCATTTCGTTCTTTTGCTACGAATGTGTATTTTTCTTCTATTCGTTGTTCCCAATCTTAAGTTTACTGTTTTAACTTTATGCTCTTGTCTCTTATATCTTCTGATACTATTATATCAACTCATTCCTTTGCTTTGTTTTCTTGGTTTACTCCTGAGTAATGTAATGCATGTTTACTTGTAAATTGCAAACTTCCTTTTGCTTTCTTCTTTGTCTTACTTAACCCAAATATTTTTATATTATTTTCTTCTACTTCCTCTGTCATTTCTATCTCTTTTTTCTTTTAGTGACGTACTATTCCAGGTACCTATTCCTATATCTTCTTTATAGTTTTGTGTGGTTGGCATTATATTATTATTTGTTCTAGTTTTTTCTATTTTTAGTATTATTTTGTTATTACTCACATCGCTGTTATCAATATCACTACATTTACTATTGCTATTTCTATTATTATCCTTATTACTAATTCTAACTGTATAATTTTGTTTATCTGAGTTTATTAGTGTTTTTGATATTTGGTGGTTGTAATGTTTCTTATTGTCCTTGCCATGTTTTCACTTTCTATTTCCTCTTCTGTTAATAATCTAACTCCATGTTTCCTTGCATTCTTTTTCCTTCCTTTCTCTTTTGACTTTTATCTTTTTCTTGTGCTGTCATACGTTTAGATTTTTTAGGTTGAATCAAAATTTCTCGAAATACTGCCAAAGAGGAATCTACGTTTCGCAATGCAACACAGGAACATAGACAAATTAAAGACAAAACTTACTCTAAAGTAAAAATGACTCTTGCTTTATATGTAAGAAACAAAAAAAGGCAACCAACTTTACAAATTCCCAAATGGTTGTAAACTGGAATATTAGAGTTTTCCTTGTCCTAAGTGAAAATGACTGATTCTTCTCCATAGTGCAGAATCAAAAGATCGTTAGTTTATCTATTTTTTAAATTCCAAAAAGGTGTAAAATCGGAATCGTACCAAAACGTAGCTTATCATAAGCAATCATAGGACTGTCTAGATATACCAGCAATACATAATGTTTTTGGTAAGGTATCTGGTACTTAATGTTCTGATCTAGATCTTCTCGAAGAGTAGACTTTTTGCTATGAATTACTTTTATTTAAAAAGGTTTGAAGCTTTTTCTTTTAATACCAAATAAGAAGCCTGTAAGTAACAAATCTATAAGGTTTTTTTGAACTGGTAGATATTTTAGAATGAGCAGCTATAAGGGCTCAGTTAAGCAGAATAGTCTTTTGAAGCTGTTCGAACTCTTAGGACCGTTTTGACCTTTCTACTTTAAGCTTTCCACGTTTCCCAAAACGTATTACTGATATAAGCCTTTCAAGTCATATTTAGTTTATTTCAAACCTATCAAGATTGTTTGGCTAGATTTTCCTGATGGGATGGGATTTGTTAACAGTTACCTTTTATCTAGGAAGGTTTGAAGGTTTTTCCTTCAATATCAAAGAAGAAGTCTGATCTTAAAGGATTTTTGATTTGACGCGACTTTTTGAATTGATTAGGTATTTCAAAATGAGCAGCTGTAAGGACCCAGCTCTTCAAATTGCTTTGATATTTCGAATTAAATAAACTTTTATTGGATTATGTTTCTGGTTATTTCAAAAGATATTGCCAAGTCTTTGAAATCGTATATAATTTATTTCGAGTTTTTGCAAAATGTCTTGGACTAAGTTTTCTCGGGTAGTAAATCTTTTTTTTTTTGTTAACAGTTACTTTTGATCTAAGAAGATTGAAAGATGCAGAAAATCTCTAAAGAGCTAACCTTTAAAATTCTTGATTTGACGTAACTTTCCGGATGTACAGACTATTTCATAACGAACAGTTGTAGATGCTTAGTTTGGACTGATTGGTTTTTTGGAATTAATCGAGCTCTTTGAACTGCTTTGTTAATTTCGATTAGTTAGATTTTGCTTGCGTTGGGTTTTCTGAGTTTTGCGTATAATATTACCAAGCTTCTCAAGATCTGAATAGTTTATTTCTAGTTTATACTACAGAATGATTTGAGCTAAATAGATATTTTCTTGTTAACAGTTAGTTTCTATATAAGAAGGTTAGGAGGTTTCTTCTTTAATACCAAATAATAAATCTGCAAACAACTAATCTTTTTGGATCGATAAAGTAGTATTCAGAATCTAATTGGTTTTTTGAAATTGATCAAGCTCTTATAATTCCTAATTAGTTCGTTTTGCCTCCCGAGTTTTCAAAAAATATTACTGAACCTCTTAAGTTATACAGAGTTTATTTTTAGCCTATATAAACTGTCTTGAACTAAAACTTCCTCATAGGTAACGGTTTTTATTTATCTAAATTTACAATATTTTTCCTTCAATATCATATATGAAAACAGCTAATCTGGGCTGTTTAGTTTTTTTGAATTGATAATGCTCTTTAGACCCCTTTGATAGTATTTTGAATTAATTTCTTCCTTGGTTCTGCAAAAAACATTATCGAGTTTCTCAAGTCGTATGTAGTTTATTGCTAGCCTATACAGAATATTGTATTGAGCTAAATTTCTTTTTTCTTGCTAATAGTTATATTTTCTCTAAGAAGTTTTGAAGGTTTTTCCTTTAATATTAAATAAAAAATGTGCAAAGAACTGAAAGGGCCTAGTTTAGACTGACTGGTCTTTTGGAATTAATCGAGTTCTTAGAACTCTTCCGATACTTTGAATTAGTTAGATTTTGATTGCCTTGGGCTTCCTGGGTTTTACAAAGAATCTGCCAAGCCCCTCAAGTCGTTCATAGTTTATTCCTAACCTATGCAGTATGTCTTGGGCTAGATATCCTTGAGGCATAAACCTTTTCTTGTTAACTTTTAAAGCTTAAAAGTTTTTTCCGTTCATATCAAATAAGAAATTTACAGAAACACTGATCTTAGTCTTTTGGAACTGATGGAACTCTTTGAATTGCTTTGATATTTTAAACTAGTTAAGACTAATTGCATTGGGCTTTCCAGCCGTTTCAAGAAATATTGTCGAGCCTTTCATATTATGTATAATTTACTTCGAGCCTATACGAAATGTCTTGGGCTAAATCTTCTCTGACGGTAGATCTAAGAAGATTCGAAAATCTTTCCTTTCCTTATTTTGAACCAAGCAGTTGTATGAATTCAGTTTGGTCTAATTAGTGTTTCAATATTTTAAATTAGTTCGACTTTAATCGCATTGGGGTTTCCGGGTGTCTCGAGAAATATTAATGAAGCTGTCAAATCATATAATTTACTTTAAGTCTTGGGCTAAGTTTTCTTGGGTGGTCGATCTTTTTCGTTAACAGTTACTTTTTATCTAAGAGCATTTTAAGGTCTTTTCTTGAATCAAATAAGCTTTCGAAAAAGCTCTTCTTTAAGACTTTTTAAGTTGACGTGACATTTTAGATGAGTAAGTCTTTGGATTGCTTTAGCATTTCAGATTATAGTTCGATTTTAAATTGTATCAAGCTTTTCTGGTTTTGCTTAGCTTTTCAAATTTATGTCTTGGGCTAGATTTCTCCGGTGTTGCTGACAATTTTTTTAGTTTTGTTTTTACAAATCTGTTTCAAACATAAACAACAATTGTTAGAGTAAGTGGTTTTGAAAATTGCCCTCTCGTACTAAAAAAATAACCAACCGCCACTAGCTCATAAGTTTCTTGACATTTTCGGTAGACTACATAAAGCATTTGCAATCTTCATACCGAACGTTACACCACGTTAAGTTATTGCATTACCTTCCCAACTTACTAAATTTGATTATTATAAGATGTTTGTGATACTGTATCAAAATATTCCACCATTCGTTATCTTCTTGAAGGTGTGCATATAAATCCGCACTTCAATAATTTCGTTTGGATTCGGAAGAATTAAAATGAATAATTGCTGGTGTGAAAGAAATAATTCAATATTTCAGGTTAATTAATAAAAGATCATTGTATTTGACAAAATTATTGTACAAAAATACTGCAAACAATATTTATCGTTAGCGTCCCGTAAATAATAATCTTTTTAGTGAACCCTGCAAATATAAAATTAAAAATATTGATATACCGTATTGTTAAAATGCAAAAGAATACCTCGAAAAGTTCAATTAAAAGAAAATACTTTATCAAAAGAGCAAAAAATAAAAAATGGTAATTGACTTTGTCTTTTGATACAAATTGGATTACAATCGCTCTAGAAAGGGTAAGCGAAAATTATAATCGCGCTTCAAACGGAATAGAAAGCACAGAAATGTCTGCGTTTGGGCTTTGAAAAATAAAGAATGTCACTGTTCGTTTTACAAACCGTATGATCCTTGAATTAACAAACTTCGAACTAAATTTATAACCATAAATTAAAAAGTAAGAGTATATTTTGTCGAGCTTTCACTCGAGCTGCGTATGACAGTAACGAGTTTTCTGCATTAGAGGAAGCTTTGATCAACATTATCCGTCGACATGAAACGGTACGCAAAATGTAAATATATGAACATCATAAATTGGCGCCTAATAAAGCGTTAAACGGCATTAAATATAAATCAGAAAACCGTTTGCGTTCTAATCGAATCGCATTGTATTACAAATTTATTTCGAACGAAACTTTAAAGCAACTAATAGTGGTATTAAACGAGAATTCAGGCTGAAACCTATCTTGTGACATTTAATTTTACTAGCGTATTAGTGTTGCAGTTTAATATAAAACTTTAAACGGACTAAATTTGTTATCTGCAATGCGAAATGTCCTATTTAACGATTCCACGTTGGTGTAACCGTTAACGTTGGAAAGTTTAGAGTTTTTTGCTGTAGAATTCTTTCCTCTTTAATTAAATATTCGCAATCAACAGATTTGACTTTTCAACGAGCTAATATTTCATAATAAAACGAAACGATAAACGTGTAACGAAATTATAACAAGTAGTTAATTTTTTATAAAACTACAGTTCGAGGAAGAGATTGTAAAAATCGTAACGGACGGAGACCGGAGGGTGAAGTTATCGTTATTTTGTAGAGACGATCTAAGCAAATCGAGCATGGAGCCGAACCAAGATATTGGGGAAGCATCCTCGATGTAAAAAAGAACTAATTTCCGTTTGGGCCGGGGGTTAAGACTAAAATTGGTAGGAAAAGTATGGGGAGAACGATCCTCGATCCCGGCAAACTGCGGTCACTGGAGATCTTGAGTAAGATTAAAAGGCTGCGTCGCAATTTTCGTTAACATTAAAGTAATGGATTAACCGATATACAGCTAATAAGATATTTAGTATTTACTAACGCAGTTTAGTCAGTATTAACAAAATTTCCAACTTCTTCTACCCTCTCTTTTTGTTTGTCGTTTTTCTGCGTTTATCTTATTAAGTTTTTGTACAGCACGTCCAAGGATGTGCCAAATTAGATGGCTTCTACACTAAACTTCTATGTTATTTGTTTTACGAGTACACCCTTATTCGTGGTTCTTTTTCATCCCTTTTACGAATTCAATATTAATAAGGTACTGAGCGCACCAATTAGTTAGAACACGTCATAAGACATTCATTCATACAACATAAATATTTTGTTTTAATAAAATAATAAAGGAACATAAAAAAATATTGCAAGTAATTCACAGAAAGGGAGAAGAAGCAGGGTGTGTTTACTAACAAAATTCGCACTGCAAAGCACGCGCGTGCTGCAAATATGAAGTTTGCTAAACTTATATGTTGGGACATAATAATACAAACAGAAAGTTAGTCGACCAAAAACAAAAGATTTTAAGGGCCAGTCGGGAAAATGTAATTTCCTATTGTCACTTAATTTGATTCATACAGAAAAATCAGATTTTACTTTAATAATAAAATTGTAAAATGCTATTTTTAGCAGTTTACGATATCTATCTATTATGGAATTCTTAAAATTACAAATTTGAAAGTTCAATTTCGTTATACAGACAACACAAAATCGATTTATAAAAGAAAAGTTTTCGGGATATTTTTAATTTATTCATGGCAGTGGTGAATCGTCGTAAAAGAAAACTAGACTGGCGTAGTCGAAATGGATATCTGCTACGTACATTTTCTACATTTCTATTCACTTATTTGTGCCGATATGAATTATTTGTAAGTATCATGAATGAGAAGAAGACTGTTACGATCTTTTTGGTTAATTTAAGAGATAATAAGAAAATTAAATATAAATATCCACGTATTGTATCTTATTTCAATATATTCATGCAAATAAAAAACAGCTTGAAATCAAATTGGACTAGATTCATAGGCCAAAAGATGTAAAAGGGCATTCCTAAAGTGTGACAACAAATTCTAAAATAAGGCCATGCATTGTGTAGATATCTCGCCCTTTTATGTTTAGCTCTTGCAAACACCTATAAATACTGACATTTAATCCACAAAATGGATGTAATAAGCTAATAACAAACTGATCAAAAAGAACTAATTAACAGTTGCTTTCAAAAACAAAATACAACGTTTCGGATTAATTTTAATCTCTACTGATCAGTTTGTTTCAAAAGGTGAATTTAGCAAACGTCGATGCGCTTGCACGCAAAGTTATTTTATACTCAGTTCATGTCCGCATGATATTTTTCAAATGACTCATAAAAATTAATTGGTGGATACTAAATTTGTTGCAACTGCAACAAATATCCATTTAGTTTACAAACACGGTATTAGATGCTCAATTTAACGCATTTAACTTTTTGGAAATCGACAACTGATAGTTCTAACCTAATTCACGTTGTGGAAATAAAAACGACGCCTTCGAGAGCTATTCAAGTCAATATCTACCATTACCATTTTCTAGATAGTTAGTGTAATATAAAATTACAAAGTTACAGCATTACAGATCTCAGATAAATAATTAGATCTTAAGAAGCTAACTGATAGTCTACAAATTTGCATCAGCACACTAACTAGCGGTTACTGTCTTTCACTTTTTCTTAAATTTTGTTTTCCTCTCCACGTGTCTTCAACAGTTTGTTTCACTATTTTTTAATATTCTTTGCTAGGAGGGACAAAATTCATTTAACTTTCGGCTCCGGTCAAAACAGAGCCGAATGGTTTAATTCGTTCTTCCAAGCACTCCTCTTTGTAGATATTTTATTTGATAGTGATAGAGACAGTTACTTTCTAAGAACTTAGTAATTGCTTCTTCTTTTGTTCCATTGGAATCATCGTGTAAAAAAATCCATGAAAAGCCGTCCTTGAAGTAGTTTTTGCCACCCAGTAAGATACAGTCTTCTTGTCTAAAAGTCTTTGCTTGTTGTTGTTACCAGTTTGACTTTAGATTGCTTTTTTATCCTTCGGATCAGTTCAGTTTCTGGGACGGAACTTCCAACTTTGTAATAACGTCCATGACAGTTAGAGTGCCGTATTTTAGCTCTTTGGCGAACGTCCGGCGCACAGTGGGGCCAAATCCCAAAAACTTGGCCAAAATATGAAGACCTTGTTCGATTCCTAAGAAAATTGGTATATAAAGGTTATTGAGGTTGCTGATTACAAATCTAAAGTTAAAAAAATGTCTGATCCAATATGGCGGACACTAAATATAAAATGTGTGATATTTTAATGAAATTTTGTTTATAGCGGTTTTTAAGGTCGCTGACTACAAACCTGAAACTGAAAAGATCCAAAAACAATATAGCGGGTCAAATATGGCAGAAGACATGTATGAAATATGCATATTAAATTTTATTTATTAGTGTAAAATTTGAGTTGTGTAATAAATTTATTTTGTACTACGCAGATTAATGATACACTAAACTTCTTCTACTGAATCATCTGTACCATAATCCGTTGATTCTGAAGAAGAGGTGTTGTTGGCGGAATTAATAATTGCATTGCTTCTGGTGACAAAGATTTTAATCTCCTCTGCGGTAATTTTCGTAAGCTCGAAATGAAGAGATCGGATCACATTAATAATCATAAAAATCTATCTTCCATCGTTTCGGCTCTATTATATTTTCGCGAGAAATCTTCACGATTTCGTTTGATCAGTTTATTGCACGATTCTTGCGCGTCTTCCGACATTTGTCCAATTGGCAATAATGACGAAGCTGATATCTTTTTGCTATGAATGAGTAGTTTGTGCACTGAAGTTGACATATAGAACCAGGGATACAATTCCACGAAATTACGAGCTCTTTGTAAGCAATATTCTCGAAAATCTATCAAACGAATGTCATGACCTCACGAAATTACTTGTAATATGACATGGAATCGTTCGATCAAATCTTCGTTTACGCCCGTTTGTTGTTGCAAAAACATGCACAAAATGCCGTGTGGCACCTCTTGGCAGCTGCTTTTTTCTTATTTACTAGAAGATAGTACAAATTACAATCCCTGTAAGTTTCGTGGCGAAACTCTGCGGAATTTATATACTTTTCGATGTTTTAAGGCGAAAGATTATAGTTAATTTTTTTAGTTTTCTTAAATTTGTTTATTAAATAATTAAATTTTATACTTTGCAATACACATAAATATTCTACTCACCATCATGATGTAAGTCCATTTTACAACGTTAAAATCGATTAACGATATACAATTTGGTAAGTGATTAAAGGAACCATTATTTTTCTCCTTCTGTTCGCTTCAGACGTTATGCTCTCAAGCGTCACTTTTGTAATGTCGGAGGTAAGTAGACATAAGCGAATGTCCTTTTCCAACTGTGGAATCAGTCTTCTAGAACATTTATCTACCAAACTGTATGCTTAGAATTCCCTAAATAGTGACTTTATTTTTCGACTTTTGGCCAGCTTTTTGGGATTTGGCCCTACTGTGAGGCGGAACAAACCCCAATGTTCTTTGTTCTTTCTACAAATATCTTATATTTCAGGAAAGGGATATCGTGTCAAGATGGAAGTTTGATTGTTGGTAGCGGTGGGGAAATGACTTTCAGATCATCTAGTCACGATTGATCATCTTTTATTTTTCTAGGTCAGCTGTATTCTAACATAAATCGAGTTTTACCTGCCAACAGGGTTTTGACGGACTAGAATAGGGCTTTGCCCTCCATTAACTTTCTTACATCAGCTACACTCAAATACGTGTTGGACTTGAAATTGCTTGAACAAGAGATAAACGATGGTGTCTTGACCGTATGAAAGCCTTTCTCGTATCTCTATCAACAAATTAAAAGTTTCATTTCGGTATCACTATTCGTTCTCGTGGTATAACAATAAAGAAAAAACAAGTCGTCAAAGCATCTTCTTTAAAACACTTGCATGTTATATATTTCTGTCTAAGAGAACCGAAGAAAATTCTGTGGTGACGTCTTTTTAACAAAAATAGATTTCTGCATCTTCTTGAAAGATGTCTAAAAACGTCTTGTTTGGTTTAAGAGCTTTTAGTTGATAAAAATAGCCAAAAAACCCTGTGTATTAAAATAGAAAATAATTTTTTGCATTTTATAGTATTAAGAGGATTATTTAAGTACATTAAATAAATACATAAGCAGGAACCACGAAAGAAATTAATTGAAAATTGCGAAGTTCAATTTTTCTCTTTTAGAAAAATTCCCGTTTCTTCTCTCAACCTCGCATTTCTACTTTAAAATACTGATTACGTACTAAAATAATAATACAAAACTTTTTAAAATAAATGAGGAATTAGAATAAAATACCAAACTGTAATATATAATTTCATGGTTGGTTTCGTTTCGTGACATCGCATGTGGCTTACTGTTTTAGTTGGTACGGTCTTAAATTATAAGTACATGCATTATTAAAACCATATTTTGTACGCCAAGGTCTTCGTATTAACATTTATAAATACTTCGTTCCATTCGTTTTTGTCCAAGAAACCTAAACTAATTGCAATTAAACATAAAAGGTCGAAGACCATATTATCAGGTTTCTTTTTTGCTTCTTTTAAAGTAAAATTATTATAATTATTATTATTTTATCATAAAGGATGACTTTGTTCCACAGCTGGTTACAATTTATCAGTGATCTTATTCTTATTGATTATAAGTATAACAACTAAACTTTATGTATGTTAATTAAACTCAGTTATTGAAAACAGCGTTTCAAGCTTCAACGAAGAAACAGCCAAGATGTTTAGAGCACTTCAAAAATACTCTAAGATCAGAATAAGAAACTGATTAACTGATATAGTGGGTTTACAAATTTTTATGAGCCTAAGATTTATACTTTTGCGCAAGTTTTTTTATGAATGGAACTTTATGAATCAAAGGCTTTTTAATTTTCCAATATAAATTTTGATGTATCTTGATGAACTTCCAATTTTTGGTTTTCGTCTCAAAATTGAGATCAAAACTGGTGTAGGTCTTCGTTGTGGTTTTGATGATACAAAATGTGTCCCGTTACTTGTTTACCTTGTCCGCTTTTAATAGTGTTCCAAATTCGATTCTGTGTATGGTGATTTAGAAAATCATAATAATAAGTAAGTTATGCTCAAAAGAGCAAAGTATTTTCGGCAAAATAGATTTATTCCATTAAATCTAAACTGTAGCCTTGTTGTCATATCTGCGTGATTATTTGCTTTACCTTTTTTCCTTGTCTGTTTTAACCGGGGAACCTTTTAGACGACTTGATCCAATGGTGCTCAATTTAGAAGAGAATTAAGCTCTATTTAAACATTAAACATTAAACATTAAAATCTGATTGACGAAACCAAACAAAGTTTACTTTAAATGAATTCATACAGTTACAACAAATTTGGCATCAAAACTAAGCCCATCTTCTACTTCTTAAAATATGGCTTTTGATTTTGATCTGTTTCATTACATTTTCATTTCACTAGTTCTAAAACAGGAAGTATTAGTTTTTGTAGTTTTATTGTCAATAAAGTGGAAACTGTGACTCAGCGAAGAAGAAATTGTATAACAACATAAAATTAGAGCTATGGTTAAATTATCTTCAATTTCTTCAAGGTCACTATCAACCAAACTAAATAAAAGTTGTCTACAATAATCTGTATAGTATCATTGCCAAAGAACAGCATAACATATTAGAAAAAAGACTTTAGAATCTTTGGCTTTTGTAAATGAACATCTTGGTCTATCTACAAATCATACTCAAAATTACCATTTGTGCATGGCCCAGGTAATTACTGGGCAAGTTACTTTGACACTTTTGCTGTAGGTACACTTTATTATAATTATCATTCTCTGGGTTACTTTCTATATCAATGGAAGATGAAAGTGTATCAATTATACAACTTGCAATAGGTCACTTTGGTAGACTTAGACCTAATCAAAATACCAGAAATTTCCAAGACAAAAATAACCTAAAACCTATTTTCAATTGTCATTACCATCTTCAAACGCGCAGGAGTTTTTGTTAATTGTTTATTGAAACTAACTCGAACTTTACGGGAAGCAGCCAGAGTACTTGTGACTATTACCGATTTCTGTTTTGGTGCTAATTGATATTGTGGATGGGCGAGTTTTTTCCTAAACTTATCGTTTGGAAGGTATGATTTGTAAAAGTTCTTTTCTGCTATCAAAGAGCGTATTTAAGTAAAATTTAAAATAAAAGAGGCCAAAAATTCTTAAATCGCTCTGTATTATATTTCTATGCTACTTTTTTACTTATAACAAAAATGTTGAAAAATTTTATTTTTATCTTCTTGATTTCTATTGTTTGTTCTTTATTATTTGAGATTGTAATTGAACTATAATAGTAATAAAGAAACTTGATGTTTAAACAAATTTCAATACACTGCCAGTCTTTTTCACTATATCAGACCAATACAATTAATTAATTAAACAGACAATATCAACTAGAGTACATGTTTTTTGCAAGGATGGATTAAAACACAGACTATCCGGCAATTGCCAAAGGCATTATCCCTTTAATAGCATGAAAACAGCAGAAAACAACCATTATTTGATGTAAAAGTAGTAATGAACGTATACTACTCATTAAATCTAATAAATGAAATCCTCGAATTAATTTCAATCTATTCGTTTCAAGTATTATACATAAAATGAAATAACGCATATCAAAAAATCGCAATTTTATAACTTTAATAGCATTTTTTCATAATTACTGAATGAGAAGGGCTGTAAAATGTAAAGACGAATATTTAGATTCAAACACTGAATCACAAACTGTATGAAAATTTAAACAATTGCCAATTTTAGTTTTAATCATGTGTTGACCTTGATGTTATTTTCTCTAGTTCTGTTCAACACCGTTTGTAACGCTTTAGAGTAGTTTTTATTAATCATTTTGCTCGTAAGTTTAATCTCAAGATAAAAATAGCGGCCTATAGAATTTCATAACATAACATCATAATAGAACTTATCAATCATCAATTGCTATCGTTACTATAACAACCGTGACGTAAACTGCTTTCCGTTGGACACGTCCTCAGAATTTCAGGCAGAATCTCAATTGCACAGATTCAAACTTTTTTTAATAATAAATTACATTTTAATTATCAAAATAAATTGATTATGGAAAGTTATCTTAGAATTAAATATAGAAAAAGACTAATGAGGGCAAGACAAGATAATTTATTTAAAAGAACCTAGAAGATTATTCAAAACGCTATGCTACAAGTTCATACAAAAAAAATGACCAGATCAGGAATTATTTTTACTGTAGTAATACATCGTAATAAAAGGAGACAATTGTGTTTCTCATTATCTCTGTTAATGTATGTAATTTCGCCCTATATTAGAAGACGAGATTCACTGAAGTCGGTTCGATACATCTTCCCTACTTAATTGCATGAATGTTTTGTTATATTTTTTAAATATGTAAACTCTCTTCTTTCTTGATTCCTTCTATATTATATGCTAGAAGATACGCTATACTTGTCTAAAACCATCCCACGGTCATGCAACTCTAGCCTACATAATTAGTAAAATTAGTAAAAAGCAGCTTGTAGTATCTGTACTTAAAAACGAAGCGGGCAATTACAATTAATATTGGTAGGTCTTGGGGAATCTACGAGTAGTAGTTTATTCGTATTATTCCACATTGGGTTAATTCACAAATAATAAATTATTAATCAATCAAAAGCTGTTTTTATAGAATCTTAAACGTTTTTGAGCCTGCACTACAATTTCAGTTTGGAAATATCGGTATCCACTTTCTATACAATTGCAATGTTAGAAATAATCAAAATTGAAGCTAGACTGGCCACACCAGCTTTGCATGCAATGATTTAAATAAAACCGTTTATGATTTATCATTTTTGCACGATAGTTTAGAATGTAATGCAAACAGCGTCTTTGTTTTATAAAAACGTGTTATTAAATATAAAGGATTCAGTCTCCTTAAAATGTTTTGTGTTTCATAAGTTGTTATACCGGTAGTTTAATAACAGTTGCCCAATCAGTTAATTGTGCGTCAGAAATTCTATTACATCTGATACGATATTAGTAGACGCGGGTTGGTTGGAGTGCTATCCGAGTCGAATTTTAATTTGTTTAATTTTAAAATTGTAACAGTAATAAGTGAGAGTAATTCTATTCTTATAAGCCTACAGAGATTGATCACACTCCTTCAGCCCACACTTTTGTTAAAACTATATTTCAAAGAAAATTGTAATGTTATTTTTAAATTCGCACTAAATCCGCCACTGTCTTTCAATTTCGTTCAGATATTTGTTTTTCTGACGCATAATATTTAAATTATTTCATTCTATGAACAGATGTTGGTTAAAATTTTATTTTAAAGAATTGATAACTTTGTGGTCTCTTCTGGGCTTCAGCGAACGTGCCTTTTGTTATTTTTCCAATATCAAGATCCAGAAGTAAATAAAAGGTTCCTGGAATCTTAGTCGCGAATGCTGGAGTCAAGTCAGGTTCAGGCTGAAAATCTAAGGAGTGGAATTTTTCATTGCCTCATAAGAATACTAGCATTTTGACCTGTTAGGTCGTGCATCTGGCTTCCCAACCCCACTCTGGTAAGCGCAAGCTGCGTGACAGGAGATGCAGAGAGAATAGGGATTACGTTGGTAGCTGCGTACTCGAATCGACGTGCGGGCATATTTTTTTTTCGGCGATTCAGAGGACTTCCTCGGCAAAATTATTTAAGACAAATCACGTGTTTATATAGCTTTTATTTTGTGTTGAGTCTCGATTGCGAAACGTTAGAGCGAATTTTAATAAAGCTTCCACGAGGTAAGTTACAGACAGAGTGAGGTCTCGTAAGAAACCTATATACAGGGTGTCGGATTCACGAGCAGTCGCGTGACCGACCATCAGAACCCTTCAATCTACGACTGCTGGCGCCCTCTTTTGTGAACATCTATGAGTCTAGTAAGAGTTTTGGAAATTGGTGAGCTTTTCTTTGCGTGTGCTTAGGTAAGTTCATTTGAGAATCCACCCCATCTGCGGCATGAGCTACGGGATTTAACATCAGCCATTGGTCTTGACGGGACTCGTGCATACTTTTGGGCATTTTCCCGTTACAAAATCATGAGCTGATTGTCCACGGTTGCCACTTCTAAATTGTGTTGTCTGTTTCTCAGATGGATCAAAATACGTGAGAGTTACTGGAGCGCGTGTGTATACGGTTTTAAATTAAGAGTGCAACTTTCGTTCTATTTTTGTAGGAATGTTATCATAGTTAATGTATACATAAAAATAATTAAAATTCAGCATTGACAGTCGAGCGATACTTTGTGAAAACATTATGAAGTAAAGGAAATAAAATATTGGCGTTCTAGCTAGGAAGGTTGCTACCAACCCCTTTCTTGAACAGAAATAGTCGAGTTCTTCGTTATACAGCATGTAGAATGATCAATGCTTTGGAAGATACAGGGTGTCAAGATTCTACTGAAGACTCCTTGTCTTTCTTTTAAAACACCTTTAACACTCTGTATCCTAAAAATTAAGCATTTCCTAATATAACTAGAGAGAAACTTACATTTTGATGTTTTATTCCTGTGATGTGTAAATATTTCTTCTAATATATGAATATAAATAGTGTTATGCATTTGCATTTTCTAAGGAGTTTATGAATATTAAAAGTAATAAAAGCTAAGAGATTTTGTTATTGCGAATGTTACATTTACAGTGAATCTAACAAGGAATTTCGAATATCTACTTTTAACGATACGGCAAGTTTAAAAAGAGCTGCTTGTAACGTATAAAGTTTCTTGTAATCTAAACTTGTTCTTCAGAACCGAAACAAAAATGTCTTTAAATTGGATAGAAGTTAATCGGTTTATTTTCTTTAAAAGTACATATACTGCACTTTTACAGTTGATATTTGCATTTCTATTTAATTTAATTGTGACGTTGGTTAAATATCTTGTGTCAACCAACCAGACAGTGTCGTTGTGTTCCAAGTTAAGAAAATAAACCTTTGTTTCCGTGCAGAGCTGTTACGGTGCAACCAGCTAGCAATTTGATTAACCAAAGAGAGCACAGGGTCTTCTTGCTTTGTTACTAAGTGGATTTGGACAAAAGCGTTGCAAAAACTCAAGTGCAAAAACTGTTAACGTTTACTCTAAACGACATTAAGTCATTTATAAAGTTTTATTCCCAATTGCATAATTATTCAACAAGAATCGAGTTTTTTGCATTTCCAAATTACGATTTCATGGTAAATTTCAATTAATCCCGAACAAGAAATTAGTTAGAATTCTTTATTTATTATATTTATTCACTTGCTAGTTTTCAATGATTATATTAGCATTATTTAATGATAGCTGAACAAAAAAGCAACTTAAATAAAATAAGTAGCAAAATTAAAGAACTCATGACAATCGGTGTTTACGCTTCAACAAGACAAGGCATTTTTTTTTAAATGAATGTCCGATGTAAAGGGGAAATTTAAATTCGTTGTCGCCGTTTTAATTTTGTTTGTAGATTTCTTTCTTGTAGAATTTAATACATATCACAACTCTTGATTTATTCTTTTTTTCTTGTAGATGCTTACGCATACCAAAAAGTGTGCTAAGGTTATCTGAATAAATAAATTAGAACATTTTTCTAATTCAACAAATAGAGAGTAATTTAGGAAGTAAAACTACTCTTTCATCTTGTTTTATAAACAAGAGAGAATGAATAAACGCCAAGGATGAACTTGTTCGACATTTAATAAAGTTCATAAATTAGAAATTCAATTTTATGTAAAATAGGTAGCATTTAATTTGACATCGTATTCATGATAAATACAAATACATACATATAGGCACTATACAGGGTGTTTTTTCTTTGGTTAAATAGTATTAGTAACTGTTGCTACAGGGACAGTACTGACACAGTTCTTTTCTGTCCTTGCTTTGAGTGTTTCTGATCTTTAGATTCTTATTACAAATTTAAGAATACATAACTGAAAGGGTTATGTTAGGCTTTGGCCCAATTAAAAGCGGTAATTGGACTGTCTTGTCTGTCTTCTTGAAGAGCCAGGACGTGTGTGCTTGTTTGTAAATAGATTAGTTGAAATCAGTTTTGATTTTTATTTTATTTTTCACATTAATACACAATAAAAACTAATTAACAGTTAGATCCTTCAATTTTATTATTAGGCTATAGTCAAAAGAATAGTTTTTATACTTTTCTCGTAAGATGCATCGTTTTCGATTAAAATTGAAATCCGTGAAGTCTTACTTTCGAAGATGACATGTCTACATGGTAGGATAGAGTTGTACCCTGAAATATACAGTCTCATTCAATATTTTGCATCGGCCGGCCACAAAAGAAAACAAGCCCAAAAAGAAATTTTTTCTTAAGAATTACTACGTGGAATTCTAAAATGAGAGGCATAAGTAATACTAACTGTGTTTTATTTTGTCATATATTTATGCTTTGCTTATCTAGTGTCACCTTATTGTGCTGGCTTACTTGATGGAGTGGTTAATCGCCAACCAATTCTTTTGTGTTTGAGTTCTCAGAAGACCATCCCGATTTGAAAAAGAATTAATACTGAAAAAAATAAGTTTTTTTTCTCACTTCTAGACGACGAAATTGAGTGAAACTGTTAGTTCCCTTAATAATGTCGAATTCATTTGATTGATTGGACATGTTTCATCG
Organism: Ignelater luminosus; assembly: GCA_011009095.1. Taxonomy (NCBI): domain Eukaryota; kingdom Metazoa; phylum Arthropoda; class Insecta; order Coleoptera; family Elateridae; genus Ignelater; species Ignelater luminosus. The sequence continues at coordinate 105,932 of VTPC01090569.1, forward strand.
CCGATGACAAATTCGAATTATTAACGCCATTCTTGTTCTGTATTGGTTATCAAAAATTCTATTTTGAGTACGACGTTGAAAAGACGTCCATTTAACCATTAAATAACGTCTTTTCTACATGTAAATCATTAGACGTAATTCGGTTTCCTGGACATTCTTCAGTATTTTGCAAGTTTCAATGCAAGAATCAAGACGATTTGTCCATCCACGAATGAAATTTACATTAAATCTGCTTAAGATGATTATTTATTACTTAATCCTTTGAAAGAGAAACGCAAGGGAACTGCCAATACCCTTTCAAGAATTCTTGAAGTGGACAAATTAACTCTGAATTTGACGTCATTTTGATCTTCTCAATATTCATCATCTTTTGATGATCCAGTTGGTCTTGTTAAGTAGTTAAATTTACACTTACTTTACTTTAACTCTTCTATGTAAAAAAGTGAAAAACGCAAACGCGCAAACACCTTAATCTACCTCAGGGTGCAACTTATCATCACAGAGCGGATACTCAAACCTCAATTTTTCAATTTGAATTTCCATTTGCTAGTTAATCAAGATATTTTCTTTCAAACAACTTTCTTTTTGTGAGTAATGATTTAGAGACTGTGCTTCCAATATAATGCACTTCATTTTTAAAAGCACGACAATCGAGATTATAAGTGAAAACGGGTGTTTTAACGGTTTTTGTGGTATTACGCAAAGACTGATTTGTGATTTAATCACTTTTAAAGTTTACCTTTGTAAACATGAAATACTTGTTACTTCGCATACAAAACAACACCTTCTTTCGTTCGTAGATAATTGGAACGCCCTGTATGTATCTAATAGGATTTTAGGTAAGACGAGTCTAGTATAGATGGCGTGGAAAAGTACGAAATATTAAAATATGGTGTGAAAAGTTGTAAATTTTTGCACAAACATGCGCAGTGCTCATTAGTGGTTATCTATGTAGTTATTGATTTCAAGCGATTGCCAATTTCCAAATAATTATTAGTTCCTATGTAGCGGCACACGTTAATCGACGGCTTTAGCGAATAATTTAGTGATTAAGTTAAAAGTAGATTTTATAACGGATGGAAAAAAATGATTTTGTTAAATAAAAGCTAAACATCTTGTGTCTCCGAAAAATTGAATTATCGTTTTGGTATAAATTTTGTAATCAAGCAAATGATTACAGTGAAACCTCTCTCAACGGACACCTATACATAGTAGACACCATACTTTTCTAAGTCTCAAACCGTTTTAAGCCATGAGTGTTTACTTTCTCGTAGGGTATACCTCTGTATTTCGAACACTTTCTTTGGCACGGACGCTGTCCGTTGTAGAGAGGTTTTGCTGTACTTGAAAGATAACTGCTTATGTACTAGACTTGTTGACAGATAAGAGGGAAAAATAATGATGATTGATTTATTTTTCTTCGTATGGTTAAAGCAAGTAGACAATTAAAGATATATTTTTTAAATTCTGTATATAAAATACGAATTTCATTTATGATATAAAAACTGTTAATTAACTCAATTACTAGCATATCCCAGCAGTGTTTCCTCTCTACAAGTATTAATAACAAAGATTTATTGCATGAGAATATTTCATCCTATTATTTTTAATAATAAACAAAGATTCTACACGGGCGTTTCAATGTGCATAGCCTACCAACGAGAGTATTCGAGTCAGACCAGGCTTATAGTTTATCTGTAGGATTAGACCTGGGCCTTGAGAATTGCGACGGAATAAGTAGGAAGTTTAATGAAAATTCAACAAAGCCAATTATTAAGTGACAGTTTAGAAAATCTATATAATCCAGATAATTATCATTGGCGTTTCCGGCAGTTAAAGTTTACCATAGTTCACAACTTCAGGCCGATATAAATTTTATATAGGCCAAGCTAGCCGGCTTTTAGAATTTCTAAGTAGAATTATTTAGATTTTGGGCAGATCTGGTTTAAATAATTAAAGTGGGTCAGCGCACAATAACCAACCACAATTATGCTGGTGTACCTATCACAAATACTATAAAGGCTTAAGCGTTTGTATCCCTTCGTAAATGTTATTAAGTTTTTTTCGTAAAATATCGTTGGACGGAAACAAAACAAAATCTCATTATCCTAGTTTTGTTAGTACACACAAGTGCAAGTGACACAGCTTAGTACACCTAACTCTATGGTATAAACATATCATGAGCATTACAATAGTACTATAAACCACGTAAAGAGGATAATTGGACATTTTGTTGTTCTTTTAGTAAACAATAAATTAAATTAGACTAAATAGTAATTTAAATTACTAGTTAAGCTTTGTAACTACTGCTTTCCGTGTGTAAAGGTGCAACATTAAAAGAAAATGTGATAATATCAGGGAAAGTCAAGAACAAGTTAGAGGAAACTTTCCATTATACAATTAAGCATCAATGAAACGGTTGCAGTTACATCTTTACATTACTATACAGGGTGTCCGCTAAAATAATTTAAATTTTCAAGATACAGGATGCTAAAGTCTTTACTCTACAAACTTCTGTGTTAATTATTACTTTTAATTTCAATTTGTAAACAAAGTATATTAAGTCACTGGAAAGATGGATGACTCCGTTAGCTTTAGTATCTATACTAAATTCAGCAGGGGGCATTTTTTTGTTTTTTGGCAAAACATTAGGAAATGAACTTTGACACCTTGTATCGAAAAAGTTGAGCAGGAATTAAGACAGTTAGGTAGAAATATCAACAATATGGTCCTTAGAGGAAGTTATGTTACGGTTGCTCTGTATAGTTGAGATTAATTACAGAAAATAGAGATAATTGCTCTGAACAACTTTTCTTTGTAATATTTTTTGATATTTCTACAAATATTGACATTATCCTTTGCGATTATGCTGTCTTAATTACTGTTTTGTTTTTTTCTGGGTGTCGTTAAATGTAAAACTTTACTGAGAGCAAAGCACTGTGATAAAGTGAAAACTCCCTTAGCGGACATTGACAGTCGTCAAGTTTTGTACTAAAAGAAAGAAGAAGTGTAAAGTTTATGCCAAATATTCAATCTTCAAGTACTTCAAGCTTTGTTAAATTTTGTAAAAATACCGAAAGCACTAAGCATTCATTTTATAAATTCACGAATAGTGCCTAAAGAATTTTTGCAAGCATTTTACCAAAATTCTTTTTCTTGCACTTGCAAAGAAAGGAAGAAACTTATCCTGCTGCAGCTACATTTGATATTTTTGCATTTTACTTGAAATGTTTATAAAATATCACATGCATGCCTTTAAAAATTGGTGACAACTTTGAATGTACTTACATGCCAAACCACCAGGTGCAGCATCAAGGTTACGTGATTTCAAAAAACGGACAAAACCAGTGATATCTTTCTAAATATATTTCTTGCGCTGATAGAGATACCAAAACAAATATTAGTTTCTTAGTACGAAATCAAAAGACTTAAGATATCTTTGCAACATCATTAGCATTATTTTCTATAGTTCTGTAGTACACAGACAAATTGAAATAATTATTTTATAATAATTATTGGAGTATGTTTATTTTTAAAAAATTTGAAAAGTAAAATGATTGTGAACGCAATGAAAAATCAGCAAAAAAAAATATCGTCGTTTTTAGGTTAGTGCACCAAAAAAGCAACAAACTGAAAGAGAACTAAGATTTTCTAAAATCTGATATCTAGTGGCATCTAACGTTTAAAGATAGAAGTAGAAATTCTTAATTTCTTAGTAATACTATTTGTTTGAAAAACTGAATATGGTATTAAAAAGTCGTTAGGCAACGCCCCAGTAGTTTTTAATTGTAAAGTAAAATCTGGACCCTTTGTTAATGCTAGTCTAGCATGAAAACGTAACTGTTTTTATATGCTATGGAACGAAATATTCCTATTTGATAATTATAACATAAGTGTTTGGCATAGTTCAATTTATTACAATGTTAGTGTTTTTGATTGTTTTCCATAATTAACTATAGTATTTGCTTTTAATTAATATGTCTATGATATCCAAAATGTAATCGATGTTCTATGTAATTTGTTTCATGATTGCTTTTACAAATATAAACAGACATGTATGTTGTTAACAGAATTCGATAACTCACAATAACATTTAAAATAATATTTTAAGTACCTCCTCAACCATTTTCCGTATTGTTTATTTATCTATCGCTGCAATAAATTCGTTTTCAATATTTCAGCAAAATTCAGTAATGAATGTAATTTTCATTATTAACATGAAAAAAAAATTAGATAAATATTATTAGAAAAATATTAGTGTAATTCTACATATTAGTGAAATCTTTAATTTCAGAAGTATATTTACACTGATTTAAAAAGTAAGTTTATATAATAAGCTAACATTACGCAATGCTTAAAGAATAATAGAATGATAATATTTAGAACGGTATTGCCACCCGAAAGTACCGACATAGAACTGATTAATATTTGATGTTCTGCGGTTCCCACATTATTACGTAGCCATGCTCTTGGCGAACATTAGTTTCGATTTAGCCAGTATGCTAAGCAAATAATCAAAGTAAAGCTTTGGTCAATCCATGCTCGCTGGGAATTGAAACTAGACGTACACGAACCTATATGGTTTGTCGTACTTCTCTATAATTGTCTGTTAGGGCCATTTTACTTGTAGTATATTGCTCACTATGGTAGTAGTTAGAAACTTAAGCAATTGGAAGTCATGAGTAAATTGCTAGTTGTTTTGGATTAACGTTAATTAGCTAATAAATTGTAATTTGATATCCCAAGAAAGAAATTATTAAGTTTGTTTCACTTTTACTTTAAACTAAAATTACTGTCGCGTCTTACAAATAATGAGTTAATTAATTAGAATATGTTGTGTGCAGTCCAATTAAAAAAATATCCGAAGATTATTAGAAGAAAAACTAAAATCTTTTTAAAAAGTCCGAATAGCATTTAGATATATAGAATGTTTTTTTGTCTTACTTTAAATTAATCAATAAAATAAAATAATAGATTGTAGCTTATTCATATGACAACTTTTGATACAAATGGAAAAAAAGTGAAAACTCTAAGAATTAAAAATTTTAATAAAGGTGCAATACGAAGGTGTTCCAATAAAGTGTAGAACTTGATCTTTAACGAGAGTCCAGAGATGAATTTTTGCATTTTCAGAAACGTTCGGATCAAATTAGTTATATTTGATTTTATTTATGTTATTGATCTTTTTAACCAAAATAAGTTTAACTTTTGATTGTTTAATTGTTCTTTATTTTAACTCTATTATTTTTGTTTAGGAACATATTGTATGTTTCAGAAAAACAATAAGGTAAATAAGAAGAGTAATACAGGTAGGTTCACATTATCCTGCAATTTTATGTAGTCAACACGGGATGTGGTGTATATTCTATCTTTTGTTTTGTAAATTATGCGTTTTAAAAAAATTATTTCGGTTGTAATTAATTAACTTACAAAATGTGAGACTTGATCATTGCAAAGTTTTCTGTTCTTTCCAGTGATAACTTTAATATAAATATATTTGACACAATGAATTGAGTTTATTAGTGGCTTAGCTAACTTTTTCAATTTTTAGCGTATTTACGCGACAATGGCATTGACTTCGATACTGCATTACTTGAAAGATGATACACGACAGTAATCAGTTCAAATTATAAAATAATTTATTGAAGTAATCTACAGGAAATATTATCAATTAGTGATTCTTTTCCTTCAGGAAAAGTCTGAAAGAAACATTAATATTTTTTTAAAAAGCAATTCAGTGAAAAAATTACAAAAATACAAACAATAAACCTCTTTTAATACTGAAAAAAAACCGTTTTATAGTATTTCATGAATGTATGCACAATTCGTTTTTAAGATTGATTTTTAATAAAACTTTATGATATTAAATCTAAAAAATATTCACTCTTCTCCAATATTTCTTCTTGTATACATTTTTTTTTCAAATAAATTTCCTTTAACTGGCCTTTATTTGTTTTTCTCTTATTTCAGATGTTTTGAGGGGCTACCAATAAATGTAGTTAAATTTACATATCACTATTTGGAAAAAGTATCGCTAACGTGATCGCGCGTACATAATGAATGCAAATGGGAATCAATATTGCAGAAAGATGTATGTGTGTTGCTGTTTCTGTGGGGCAGTCGATAGCGATCGATTGGATTATCCTAGCAGCAGCTTATACACGGTCGTTAAAAATTATCTATTGAAATTTTTATATGTATTTACAGAATTGCAGAGGTATTTTTAAACCGGAAAATTAACACTATTTGACTTTGTTACCAAAACAAACAGAGCATTTAAATCTGATTGATTCACAATTTATATGCGGAATTCAAATTATTTGTCTATCTATAATTTATAAAATGAAATTCCTAATGAATTCTCAAATTATCAAAGTTATTTTATGGTACTGCATATTACAATTAAATTGAGTTTGACCGTTTGAGTCATTCTCACATTGCATTATTAGTTTAATTTTTAATTTCAATGTTTTCTGAGTTTATGGTAATTTTGAATTTTGTTTTTAATTATCTCTTGTAAAATAACAAAAATTGAAATTTTCAAATTGGTTTTATTAAAATAAAGTAAATTTGACTAATTGATGTATATTACGTGACACCCTGTCAAGTTGACTGATTATGATTACTCTACTTCCTTGCAATTCTATCAAGTATACACATGCACAGGGATGTAGGTACATCAAATTTGTTTTATTTCTTTAACGTAACAAGAATGTGTCGTTCATATATTTTATAAACGTAACAAAATGTAAGTCAAAAATAAAACTGTTTGAGAAGCGCTGTCAGCGAGAGTATGGAGACAATTTGATATTGTGGCAGCACGAACGTAATAAAATATATAGAACACACGGCCGTCACCGCGACAAGAGTGGCGCAATGTAATGAAAGAAAAAACTGATTTATTTGTCAGCTGGTGCGGTTAGAAGTTGCAACAGGTGCGTCAGATTGGAGCTTAAAGTTCCACAATCTCGACGCACCTTTACCTTGCGTTTTCGTTAGTCGCGGTACTTAAAATTATCAGTCGCGCGATCGGTTCTCCTTGCACGAGAAGTTCAGGAAACGGTCTTGTTACAATCTTTTTACTCAAAGTAATGGAAGAGCGTTATATTTCAGCTTTCGACAAAATCCGAAGAATGCGATAATCAAAAGAAACAAAGCTTCTTCAATTGATGCGTGATACTCTGCTCGACAGCTTTGATCGTGTATTCAAATATGTCTTTGTGTTGGAAGCCATCTTTGAAAGTCGAAGCAGAACGTCGTGTTAAGGCGATGGATGTGAAAGAGGAATTTTATTTAAAATACGTAACTCGTTGTACTGTTGCAAAAATTCTAAGAACGCTTTCTTGTTGGTTAAAAACGCATGTGTCGTATTCATTATTCTTATCTGGAAATTTCGCGCTAAAATTTATTACGCGGCAATTGGAATAAATATTCAACGAAACACAATTCCATGTAACGGTGGTTAATATTAATAGCAAGTAGCGATGTTATCTTTCCATAAACGCGAATAAACACCGGAACTAAGAATGGATGTAGCGCGTTAAACGTACGGTAGGCTGCTTGGTGTGCTTAATGCGAGGATACGCATTGGCATGAAAGAACGGAGATCGAGAGATGCGACTGTCCACAGGAAGCGCGTACTAAGCTCGATGGAAGGTAGCGTATTTAACGTCTCCGGAGACCGGCGAATTTTCCGCATCTGTCGCAATGAAAACTCCTTTTTATTCTATTTAGTTCCTTTGAGACGCTGCGGAACTGAGGCCGTAAGCTTCTTAACCCAAAGCCAGGGAGGAAATGATACATTGAGGGAATAAAATTATTCCCGTTTCATAGACACCTCCTAGGCGAACGAGTGATTAACGCTTTCGTTTCCAACACGCGACAGGCCACACTTTACAATTACTTACTATCTAGTGAACGAGACTAAATACCAACAAGTAAACTGAGACGGCTTTGAATTTTGTATGAAATTAGATCCCTCAAACGAGAGAAGTTTCACGGGGTCGCTTTGTGTCGCTCTTTATAGAAGGCTGTCCGCATTCCAGGCCGCAGATACCTTTACAAAGCTACGGCGAAGGGAACGCGTCCTCGAGCTTCACATGTGGCACGCGAACGGTCGACGAGCTTCCTCATCCTCCGGCCCTCCGGAAAATTGGCAGTAGTGATGCGACCAGATTTCAAAAAGACCGCGACTTTATTTCGGCTCCAGGGCCACATACCACATCATACGACACTCAGCTCGTTAACTTTGTCGCAGCACTCCATAAATTCACGCAATAGCGTATGAAAACGTGAATGTAATAAACCCCTTATGCCCCCTTGTCCAACCTTCATAACCATTTTTCTGTCAATAAAAAATGTAACTTACGGCAAATTTCGATTTTAACGTTTATTTCTCTATTTATTTACGTTGATAAAAGGAAATGGAGATTTGAAAATACACAATTCTAATAATATATTTCTTCATTCTCCGCAAAAAGGATGTTACGACATAATAATAAAGTTTAATCATTGAAAGCTGCTTTTAAATGAACGAAAGAATGTCATGATTATATATTTTTTTTCTTTAACACGTTATTGCATTACGCTACAATACATTTTACCCTCCAGGTTCAACAGCGTCGAAGAAAATATTTACAACAGAAATACGAAACTCGCAGTACGCCGATTTTTAATTAACATCATTGTTTGAAAAAATATATCTTAAAAAAAA
>VTPC01090570.1:0-29014 GCA_011009095.1 Ignelater luminosus
TTAATTTGAGATAAAAAATACTAAATTGTAGCTCTTTTAAAACAACATCATTATCGCATAATTAGGAGCTATTTCATCAAGAGTGTATTGTTAAGGAATTTTCAAATGTGCGTTAAAACATGCATATATTATAAAAGCATGCATTCGTTATGAAAATATGCGCTGATACGCATTGTTAGAGAGGCTTTACCACAGTTGTAAAAGACAATAAAATAGATCATTTCCCGTCTGAAAGAAAAGTCGTGCGTGCATTAAGAATTCATAGATAGCTTCAGCATTCTTGTTCTTATCACAGTTATTTATAAAATTTTTCAGTCTGTTTACTTAATTGTATTTTATAAATGTTACATAAGAACTTCATTTTCATGTAATTAAATTTCTAGATGCTTTATAAATGTCGTTCGATAATTTCATAATTTATGATTATGATACCGTATAGATCCGGTAATTAGTTATAGTATATTTGCAGATAATTATTCCAAATAAAGTTTTCTTGTATAAATAATTGATATTAAATATCCTGGCAAAATTATATGGTTAATTAGTCAATATTTTCTAAAATATGAAAGTTATTGGTCACAATAAATATTTCTCTTGATACAGTTTTGCGCTGATAATTCTGAACTAATAAAGCAATAAGGAAGAATATTTTAATATTGGAAATGATGAGAACTCAATTTTATTCTCATATCAAGGCATCCGCGTTCTGAAGTTTACATAAAGGTATATTTATTTTTCATTCTCTCATATGTTCTGAAATTCTCATTTCTTTAACAAGTATTGGAATTGGGATTTTGGCGAAATTATCCATATTATTTTGTAGTAGTATTCCTTACAACTGAAACATCTAGAATTTTGATGGTAAGTATTTGTATTATAAATGTAAATGGCAGAACTATGCTAATTTCAGAAATCTGTATTTTCCTAGAGAAACTAATTTAGAAATTTTAAGAATCGAACTGGCTGCTCAAAATTGTTATTTCTTTGAGCCTCCATTTTGATGCTCTTCATACTTTTGTTCCAAATTTCATTTTGAACTTCTGATATTTAAATCTTGTCGATCTTTTTCTATAATTTCTGTTTTGCTTTTGTTCTGATTTTAGTTCACAAGAAACATGTATAAGTTATTCTTATCCAGAGAAGTTCTTATGACGCTATGGTCACAGAGTGATGTCCAAAACTATGGAAAATCTCCATTTTTTGAAATCTTCTAATTTAATTAATATGGGTTTAGCTTTCTGCTGTAATTCCATCTATTTGGAGAGATTACCATGACTCTGTCATACGCATTTATGGTATAAATATCAAGATCCACATTTTCTACCCTTGCGTGTAAGAAATACAACTGAGAATTTTTGTTGTGTAGGAAGACGATAGTTATAATAAGAATAAATGGGCATCTTATTAGTGCGACAAAAACCAAAAATTGATAACTTTTGTTTTTTGAAGTTAGAGTCTACAATTTTTACACATTTTAGCAATCGTTCATAACTGTACACACTGTAATACATAAAGAAACCAAGCTAAACAGAAACAAAAGAAAGTCGAAAACACAAGAAATTTTATGTCAAGATAAACTAAGAAAAATCAAAAGCCAAAAGCGACTTTAACAGCATAAGGCTAAATTTAGTTAGTAATTTTGATCACTTCCCACTTAGATAAGCTTTTCTTTTACAGTTGGAAAGGTATCGACTTTGTTGAAGACCTAAATAGCGCTTCGAAATCCAAATAATTTTATCTTTTTCATTTCTTTCTATCTTCAAAAATAATGCCACTATGAGAAAATTGAATTTTAGACATTCAATCGGAATCTTCTGGTACACAAACGATTTTTTTTGGTATGTCTACTATTAGGTATTCTATAGGATTTTATGCACTGAAAAGAATTTAGAAAAGAGTGTAGCAGACTAAACTTGTTAGGGTCTGTTTTTGATAAAGCCTTCTTTGCATTTAATATTAGATAACCCTTATGGTAGTATACATTAAATTTTACTCTGACTTTCTGAAAACACCAATCCTTAAGCATTACGTAACCTCACTCGTTATTAGTGTACCAATGTGGAAAAAGGAAACAAAAGGAATAGTGATTTCGGCGAAGATTGATTTTGAAAATGTTCTAGAGAACAAAGTAACAAATGAATGTATTAGATAAAAATGGAAATAAAAAAGCACAAAGTATATGAGAAAGAAATAGTGGTAAGACAATACATTATACCCCACACTTTGCCTTTCAAAGATTTTGCTAACCTTTTCTTAGATAGATAAAGGAATCTGCCAAAATAGCTATTGTTACACTTCTCTCGTTTTTTTGATGAGATTAACTAATTGGTTAAAATAATTCAAACTAAGACTAGAAACGTTGAGAAAAATGATTTGCGAGATTGGAAAAACCCGGTCGTTGGACCAGGATTACAATATGTCATAGTTCTCCCGTTCATGCTTCAGATTTTACTTTGTCTTAGGAAATCCGGGTTAGTTCACGTCCAACTCTTGTAATAATAAATAAAAACTGAGTTCTGCCAATACAAAAGAAGGGAATAGGCAGAGACACACTTAGGGGTAGATTTTTTTTACGTATGAATAGGTCTTTTTAGATATAAAGATTCACGATTAATCTAGTCTGTTAGAACTTGGTTTATGTAGGACGTCCACGAGAATCACCTTCGAATCCATAGGTAGATTCTATGATGAAAAATAAAAAATAATTTCTTGAACTGAAAGTTCTTTCTGCTTTATCAAGCAATGATAAATATTTTACTGTTCGGTTCTAGATTCTTCTTCTTGATACTCCTGCGATCTTCCTCCGAAGTTAGTTTAACTATCTTAAGGTAAAAACAACACGTTATTTATAGAGTTTTATAAGTCTCAAGATCAATACAAAAATAACTTTTATATACGAATAGCAACACCAAATAGAAAGAACGAGTTTAGTTGACGTTAAAAGGTATTTTGCATACTAAAGAGATTCAACTTAAGATTTGAATATTATGTATGCATCATCGGCATTATTATCATAAGTATTCTTAAACCAAATGCATTTTGATGGTTTCAACAAACCTGAAATCCTGTTTAGTAAATTTTTTATTGATACATTATGAAACCTTTTTTTTTGTTGTCTATTACCTCATTTTAACGACATCGCAGTTTAACACTTCACGGTACACACAAATTAATTTGTCAATTGTCAAGTTTTGCTCTACTTTGCATGGTGTACTTTTGTTATTTTCCAAAGTGACTTGCAGAAATCGTAATATTACATCTAAACTAGAAGTAATTTTATATACTTACTAACCAACCTTCTAAGTTATCAGCACGTGAAAATGTTACTTTTAATACGGCAATCAAACTAGGAGCGTAGCTCGTTCACAGAAACCCATTTTGAGTTTTACTCTTAATCGAAGATTATTCTGACAATTTCGTATCATTTACTTTGAAGGGCCCTGTTTAGCTTCAGATGCGTTAGTTACGCCACTGAATTTAGGAATTCTACTTCAGTATTTACCGGAGATAATTGGTGTGTCAGTGTTTAAACAATGCTTTTTGCTCGACTACACGCCTATTTTCTACTTCCTCATTGAAGGTTATTATCTTCTTTGAAAAACATTTATAACATAACTGCGCCTGATGCATATTAATTTATCGTGTGCATACATCAGGAGAGGATAGATACGGTATTCCTGTTCCGTCCTGTTGATCAGCAATCCTATAACTAGAGAGAATTTCTGTTAATTCCATCTCATTAAAAATGAGAATATTTAGCAATTGTTTTGCATAATTGTCATCCTTGGCTATGTAAATGCGTTATTCAGGACGGGCCGTTGCGCACCGACATGACCACGCGTACCTTTCGGTCGCTGACTTCACATTCATCGGACCATGAAGAGCTCATGCTATGTTGAGATTCTTACACGAATACTTCTTATGGACTATTTCAATATCCCATTTCCGCTTTGAACTATTTTTGCTAATATTTCTCTAAATTATTCACTTTTTACTACCCATAACGACCATCCTTACTTTTAATAATCGTCTCATTTAACTGCAAATTTAAAAATAACTGGAGACTAAATTCCGTGACTGAAGATTAGTAAATCTAACTAGTTTAAAATCACCTGTTTTACAATTCCGGGAATAGTCATGTCTTCCTGTAATTTTAACCATTTTATTTGTTATGTAAATATGAAAGATAAAACAAATACTGAAATGGATGATGATGTCGTTCTAGTTCTTTTTTTATTGGCCCAAACACACAAGTGTGCTCGTATAATTAATACGCCATCAAATATTGTTTTATTATTTTATTCCCCGGAAAACATCAAAATGCATCGGCTGCATCCGTTTACATTTATTAGAATTAATTTTATTATCGGCACTTTTTCTAGATCCTCCTTTTACTTAAGCTTTGGTTTTATTTTCTGACTTGTCATATATTTTAATTCGACTTTGGATGTAATGATGTAGAATCTAAAAGCTAATCTATTGGCTCTTGCTCTTTAGGAAAAGAATAAAATAATAGAAATCTATAGTTATTCAGGGTAAACTGATAATTAAAATTCTTCTAGTGTCCGTTGTTAGACAAAAATAATTATCTTACCTTTCATTAATAATAACAATTTTGGTAACTGTTCCATATAAGGTAAGTACTAGAAAGTGACCTCTAAAGACATTATTTTGAAATGTTATGACCTGTTATATTTCTTTGAATACCGTAATAAAGCGGTAATACAATTAAATAACTTCATCATCTTATGAAAAACATTCAAAATTTCCCATTATAGTTCCGTATTTGGAGTAGGTAGATAATTAACGAGGAAATTATTTAGAAATGTAAATCTGATTTACATTTTTCCATAATTTGTCGATCAAAGCCGTTAATTTAGGAAAGAATTTTGTAATTGGAATAAAGAAATCAAGAAATCGATGAATTAATGTCAACTATTATTTGTTTTCCAGTTGAATTACAAGTAATAATTAGCGGTAGAAATATTTTTAGATTAGAATCTCAGATGGATGAATACACAGGAAGAGGTATAAGTTGAAATGACCATGAGGGTTAAAATTAATTAAAGAATCTAAAAATTTCAATGGAGATCAAATAAATTACATAAGAACAACACGAAGGAAGATGAAACGGAAGACTCAAAATTGCTATGAAAATCATTGTATCCGTTAGGAGAATATTAATATATGGTTACCGAGAGGATTTATAAAAGGCTGTGATTCATAAGTTAATTGGGCTTGAAAATAATTATCTCTTACGAATTGCATAGTAACGGTAATAAGATCATGAGTCATTGCTGTTCTTTACATTAATAATTTTGTAAGAAGAAGAAAAACCATAAAGGTAAGATGGATATAGATAGTATCTGGACATCAATTGCATTTGAGTATCCGAAATTGTTTTTTTTTGATTAAACTTTAAAAACATTTATATTGAATCTGACATCTCACGTTTTGCATTCTTTTTTGCCACCGCTGATCATACCACAGTCCTTGATACGGATGCTTTTTGCAAGAAAAGGAACTTGCACTTTTTACCAATGAAAATCCAAGAGAAGCATATTTGTTAGCTTCGGAGTTATCTGTGAAATAGTGAGCCTGAGAAAATCTTTTGTCTAAAGATTAACCAGAAGATATCGCATTGAAGAAAAAACGGTTATAACTTGGGACTGCCACCAAAAACAATACAATCATGCGTTATGAACTTACTTTGGTTCTAAGACTTTAAGGTTCAAATTTGTTCTAAACTTTGTTGCTTTTAGGATTCTTGTGATTTCTTTGATTCAATTCCGCTCAGATCTTATTGGTAAGTTGTATGAACCAGATGTTGTTTTGAGCTAGTTTTTGTTTGGCTGGTAAATCTTTTTTATATTTACAGATTGCATTTTTTCCAAAATGCAATGTGGCAGCGGATTTTTGTGCAAACCTTTAGAATATCCAGTAGTATGTCGAAATGTTAAAATTAAATTTTAGACTTGTAAGAGCAGGGATTGTCAAATTTGCAAATCAGATTATTGTGAAGTTTGGCCGAATATCAGATACCGACTTAATGTTTAAATATTGAATTTTTCACACTAGTTGGTCTTTGGACTTTTGGAGTAGTTGACCAGTTTGAATCAACTGGTCTTTTTGATTCAAGAAAGCTCTCTTAAAAATGTGGACTATAAAAGTAAGAGGTCGCTTAGGCAAAAAAGGTAAAGAACGCTGCTGTACTGTAGTGTAATACCTGAGATCAGACAAGCCAGATTATTATTATTATTATTGAGATTTTGTCAAGTAGCTTACTATGGGTATCCATAATGGCGTCCATGGCAAAAATGCCATTTAAAAAAGGAATGTTCATTATCTAAGATTATTAACTTTGTTTGAGATTCACAATAATGTGGAATTCTAGCCTTAAGAACAACAAAAATAACAGTCTCATAATAAAAAACGAAAAGTACAATTCTTAAAAATCTTGAATAAACATAACCTAAAGATTTATTTGCGAAGATAAAATAATTAAAACATTTTCTCCAGGTAATAATTCTTTGCTATTAATGCCGATAATAAATGAAGACAGTTTACATATTCTTGAACCGAGAAAAACAAATGAACCTGGATTAAAACAATCAAACGACAAGAAAAAAAGTAATAAAGAGTTCACCTAACGAACAAGATGGGAATTTTATTAGAAGTAAAGTGTGAGTAGGTACGTTGACAAATATGCATAATTACAGTAATAGAATCAAATGTGTATTTCTAACCTAGACACAACTAATCGTAAGTACACTAAATTCCTCTGTGGTTATTAAAACTGCTTTATAGTCTAGTTTCTTATTGTTTCGTTCTTTGGGTTCTTTGCTAATAGAAAGTTAACGTCGCGTCATTTAGTTCGTGTCTTCACATACCGTATCATACTCTGTAAATAAAAAGGATTGTAAATACCAACGTTTTTAGTTGATTTGGTTGATTTTCACATGGTCTAGAAACAATTTCACTACGCTTGATTTCCCCAGGCTTTTGTTTAGTCATTAAATTCTTGAAATTGCTAGTAAGTAATAGCTTACATGCTAATTTTCTCAGAAATACTAATCTGTTAATTTTAGGTGCGTTTCAAGTGCATTTCAGTGCGAACTAAGAGCAGGGCAGTATTTTAAATTTTCTGCTTACAGTAATAAAAATATTTTATATTTTGTATGTTAAAGATGCTACGCACATACAAACTTGATTTTGGATTTAGGTCTAGGATATATATTTTACACTAGTAATAATAGTAATAATAATAATAGTGAGTTGTGGTACATGTTTTTTAAAACAGCAGGAAACAAGAATGGTCACTAGCTTAAAATTTTCCCACATTCGTTCTAGAATGTTTATACGAAAAAAGGCAATAATTCAAATATCCATGTTAAAATTGAATGCCCAGTAAAATACAAAAATCCTGAATTTTAATAAGTTGTACTGTATTATGTAGGTGTTCTGTAATGACCTTAAACGATATTATATATTCCAACGCGCCGCATGACATTGAAATCACTTTAAAGGAACTTCCTTGTGAACAATGTAAGCTCGAAACGGAATTTGAAGACTATCAAGATAAAAGTCGTTTACAGATCTCCAACAGGTGACCTTACTATTGTAAGCGAAATTAAATATTTGTTATTGTTAATGTGAACAAATCATTTCATGAATTGATTTTAAAAAGTTTTTTTTATTGAAACGAACCTGCTTTTTTGCAAGGCTTAATTAGGTGCCCACCAATTATGAACTTCTTGCTTTTGTATTTTGCTTAATAATGGAATGTAATGAAAATCAGACTTTATCTGACGCAATACTATTAATAAAGGTTTATACAACTACAGGGTGGTCTAAAGTATTAGTTATGACAAGAAAATTACATACCATGTGGATTTTATGATAAAGCTATTTTGCTGTTAAAAATCATCCGGAACGGACGCGGAATTCAGGTAAAAACATCCATTGTTTTAAATTTACCGCATTTGTAAAATGAATTATGTTTTTTATACGAAATATTAAATAACTGCTTTCTAAAGAATTTTCTTATTTTTATAAAATTTTATTTCGTTTCGTTGAGAAATCAGATCTGTCGAGAAACAGGCCCTTTAGATTCCCATATTTTTACTGGTTTTATATCAATCTCTTTTAATCTGTTCGTAACCGTTGCGTATCGTAATCCAAATAGCTTTGTCTAAAAACGAGAGTAACTAACTATGGTTCTGATTTAATACCATTCTGGACCCACGATGCCGTTCAGGTTTTCTCTTGAATTAGTCCGTCAACTGAAAACAGTTTTACAGTCGATACTAACAAAAACCTCGTCGGTTAAAGTAATTTAAGTTACTTAACATGCTCAACCGGTTCATAAAAGGGCGATGAATTATTAAGTAGCTCTAAATGCATGCCCAATTTGGAGTTAGCTTGTTCAATCCAAGAATTATTAAGAATGGATGGTTGATTCTTCCTTGTTTTCTTATCAAAGTGTTGAGTAACAAACAAGAAAAGAAATCATTTTCAGTCATTGCATTGAGATAAATTGTTCATCGCCCCCAAACCAGCAATAAATCCCTTCAAGAACAATAAAACAGATTTCATGCTTTGAACTGAATTCTACACATAACCATCTGTATTTCATTCCTGTTTACATATATTGCAGTGAAAACAAAAAAATCTCATCTGAAAATATTTTAGGCAGATTTCATGTGAAACTCAAAAACATCATATCACGATGTGAGAAACATGTTATTTAATGGCGAAGCAGACGTCTTTTCACGTCATGCTAAAAAATAGAGTCTTGATAACCAATACGGAACCAATATGACGTCGTAATCACGTTTGGCGTCGCAAAACCTTGCTTACTGGGTATTGCTCTACACGAAGCAAATTTACAGTTCGTCTATTAAAAGTGAAGTACGAGAAAATATTTTCATTTTCAAGAATATTACAGCAATATACTTGCAATGTCGTCGTATTTGTCTTTTCTTCAAATTTAGATGATCGTGTGGAAAGAATACTAATACTATAAACTAAACAAAAAATTAAAATTCTAAAATCGTGAATTTTTTTACTCTACAATTTGGACATTGGATTAACACTCTACTGAACAATAAAATGATAGCAGTTATTCGAGAATCTAGCTTTTTAACTGAGACTTGCTAGTTAGCCTCGCAAACGTTTAACATCGTCTGACCACAAATTTGTTGTTTCTAATGTTAAATATTTGCTTCAATTGGTCCAAAGGGCCAAAGAACTAACTTTCAAGCAAGTTTTTAAATTTGAGCTGTAGAATATGCGAACGTGTTTTGTCGTTAGATGAGCCAATTCGGCCCCGGAGGCAAAAGTAGCCCACCTCTGTCTTAGATACTAAGTTGTTATAGTAAGTGTAGTTTGGACAATCAAACTAAATTGATCAGGCGATATCAGCTTCTATTCCCTTATGTTGAATACTTCCAGAAGTAGAACAAATTTTACTTTTGCCAAAAGGCAGGAGTAATTGTGAACTTTTTTATTGTCAATTTAGTATTCGTGCTTTTTGGCCTTTTGGTTTGATTAGAGATCGAAAGAGGATCTAATCTCTTTTTTCCAAACAGAAGTTTTTGGCAAAATTGGTTGTAGAAAAATGATACAGTCTGAAAGTTAGAATGTTAGGGCAATAGATTGAAAGAAACAAAATCAAAATTGGAAAATATCTCCAGTATCGAAAGAAAGTAAAGAAAGAAAGAAATCCATTTATTTTATATGTTATTTTTTATATATGTTTTCTTTATATATGTTTTCTTTTTTTTCTTTTATTAGAAAAATGTATGTGTCCTCCAACATTCTGCAATCATATGATAGCGTCGATGTATATAGAAATTTCAAAAGATGTTAATAGGAAATGTTCAAAACTTCATTATTTATTATTTATACAGGGTGTCCCAGGCTAGTTGTTCCTGATGAATATCTTCATTGTTAAAAAGGTAAAGCTTTGAATTTTTTTAAATGATTGTAAAGGATCTACAGACGAGTTACATTATCAATTGTACTACGTTATTCATTTTTTTGTCTACTCACATCAAACTTTTGTGGATTTATAAATGTGAAGACAATTTATTTTTTCATAACTTTATTTTTTCACAAGTAATTACAACGATATAACATGCTACACTTACTTTATCTTGGAACATACTATATATGATATTAAATAAATATTAATGAAGTCTTTAAGATTTCTCTACCTGCTTTCATCTAATATATTAATTATAATTTTGTAACAGTGTTAATCTAAGAATATAAAAACTTATGTAAGGTAAGATGCAATAATTAAAATAGTTATACCTTAATTAGTAATGAACCAATTAAAATAAATTGCGTTATTCCTATCGCAAATCTCGAATGCAGTGTAATTGGTTGGTTAATTTCAGAAAGATGCCGCTATAGATAATTTACTATTTTCAGATCATTAAAAGTAAGCAAATCGATTTGATGTAGCTGCTTTAAAATTGCTTTATCCGCCAAAAAAAGTTTCATTTCCAACATAAAAATATAAATCTTTGTTATTGAAATTCCTTAGCAAGTTAAACTCGCATCTCTTCACGTAGCACTTGAATCGCTTGACTGCTCTACCGAATACGGAGAGAGATTTGACATTCAATACGTGAATTATGTGGAACCTCGTTTTGCCAGTTATTTTGTGGAAACAATAAAATAAGCGATAATACCATAAACCAACCCTTAATACTCGTTGCATCATTCTGATTTTGATATTCCAACATTCATTACGTGTATGTATTTTATTTTAAAATTATGTTTCCTTTTATAAATGGATTTAATTTATACGGTGTTATATTTAATTTCCTGGGGATTTGAAAGGAATTACATTTTGTACTTTCTTCGTTATACACAGATAACCTAAAAAATAGCAATAATAAAACTAAATAAATTAAATGTACTTGAAAAACTTGTTTCAGTACGTGGACTCACTCAGTTCATAGCTCCATTATAAATAATGATTATTACCATAATATTATAGTCTTTTTTTACTACCTTTTTCTTTTTATGACGGTTCTTATTTTATCGCGAAAATGGTTCTTTTCATGTGAAAATCTGCAGACAATTTTATCTAAATCAACTTATTTTTTTTAATTAAGTTAACATACGTACATAGGTGCCTACAATCACGCCATACATACGCATAAATGCTTTAGAAGATATAATAACAGGTTAAAGAAATAAAAATGAAACAAGAAAATATGGAAGCCTTCATGACATGAGAAAATAAACAAAAGCTAGCAGACAACTTTAATAAGATCCAAAACTGAGAATTCCATCATCGTAGAGAATATTAAAACAAGCGTCATTTTACACACCACTATGTTTAATTTAATTTTACATGGAAGTTTCTTTTACGACGAGAATCAAGTAGGCAAATGGGTTTGGGGAATTCAATACCCAAAGAATGAATTTGAAAATTTTTTTAGTACACGTATTTTCTGCTATGCATAAAATTCAGTTTATGCTATTATCGATTTCAGCGTATTTGCAGAAGGAAGCTATCTGAACGATTTGATGTGAAAGCCTTTGAGAGATGAATAAAAAAAACATCCCTTGATAGGGTTAAGCAGCTTTTCATGAAGCATAGAGAACCAACTGGCTTACCTTGTTCTCTAAACTCAACTGATGCCATTCCTGTCCATTGCGTAATGTTCTTTACCCAAAAGATGCGTTTTCTTCCTGAGTCTGTTTTTCCTTTTTTTCAATCCTTCGTTTTTTACTGTATTTATAATTTCAGCTTTCTTCCCAAACCTCTTCAGCACTTTCAAGGTTTTTGTGTGGTAGATCCATGACGCAGATGACTCAGTACCTAGTGCTTATTGGGTCCTGATAACCATAACTTTTGTTTTCTGATGTTTGGCTTTACTTCATATTTTTCGGTAACATTATTGACTTGTTCATTATTCTCCATTGATAGAAATTCCTTCCTGGAAATTCTCTAAAGCTTCTGGCGACAATATACGTCCTTGACAAACTTCTTATTTAATTGGGATCAATATAACTTTTCTATTATTTGACATCGCGACATCTTTCTATTAACATTTGTATTCCCAATAAAGCCAAGAAGGATTTCTTGGTGAAATGGATAATATCTGCTGGAGTTCATTGATAGTGTTCTTGATATTGATTTGGTACATGTCGATTATCGATTTTTTGTCAGATGGCAAATTGGAAAGTTTTCATTACGGAAACCGGACATTCATAATATAATAACCAGGGAAAGGCATCCGGAATTTACTAGCTTTCTCAATGCGAAAGGTTTCTGTTGTTTCTGAATCTGTTCTAGTGCGAAGTTATGATCTTGAGGTTTGCAACGGAATGATGATATGGTCGATAATGACTACAAAAGGTTTTCTTTAATAAAAAGGTTCCTGCTTGGTGTCAAGATATGTGTATAAATTTGAGTTCTTTCTGCACACCTTGGGCGTCCATCAATCATATTACCGTAATTAATTGTTAGTTATTGAGCAGTTTTATTTTTCTTTGGGCAAGCTGATATACTTTTGAAAGAAAATAAAACTAAATGAGAAGCATCGTGTCGTATTTTTGTATAAATTCTTGCCCATTAAAAAAATAATTTACGACTTGGTATTGCGTGTTGTGAAGTTATGAACATCTACAGTTAAATTTGTTTGAACTACACTAACAGTAGCCTGATTTCTTCTACAATCT
Source organism: Ignelater luminosus (assembly GCA_011009095.1). NCBI lineage: Eukaryota > Metazoa > Arthropoda > Insecta > Coleoptera > Elateridae > Ignelater > Ignelater luminosus. The sequence continues at coordinate 12,706 of VTPC01090570.1, forward strand.
AAATAATAATTTGTTTTTGCGATGGTCATTGCAGATGATACTTTTATGGTACTGATATGGTTTGGATATGCAATTTTTTTTATTCCTAGATAATTTCTATACATGTAAAAGATGACCCAGGATTGGCCAAAACTGTCTTTCAAATGAGACTATGGGTTTTTCGATGTCTAATTGCCACTGCGTTAATTTGGCCACATATGTTACAATCACCATGTATATTGGCATCAACTTTTTGGTACCTCTAATTAATAATATTTCTGAATTATCTGTTTAAAACTCATGGGATCAACACTTTTTTTATGAAGGTACGTCTTATGTTTGTAATTTAGAATAATCTTCTTGCACAACCCTATCCAATATATTGCTCTTAACAATTCAATTTGTCCCACTTTTCTTTTTTATTTTTCTTGACTAGATTATACTAATTATATTACTAAAGCCTACAATTTTTTAAAATGGGCAAAAGAATTCATTAAAAATTCTGACAGGTAACTTTTAAATTCGTGCTCAATCATACTAATTTCCAGATTAAAGATTTAACTGCCTCCAAAGAAAATTCTATAGATCAATCAACACCAACATTTATATATAATACTATGTGGGCAAGTTTCTATAGAAAGTAACATCCCATATAAAGCTTTGTTTGTGTACGTGTTAAGATTATGAAAACCACTCACTCGTGGAACTTGTATAAATTTCAAAATTAGCATTTTTATGAAGGCGTATTAAAAATTATTTGATGTGCGATACCTTTACGATTTTTGTATTCACTAGTTTATCTCGTGTAAAGTTCTTCATTTATTATTTAGAAAAAGGTTATGTAATAATGATTAGTGAACGGATTTGTTGTAATGCAAAATATGAAGAATACTTACACCTACATGTTTTGTAATCTTAAGGAGGAATTCTCAACTATAATAATTTATAGCACGTTTAAACTTCATTTAATATTAAAACTTGTAAATCATTCTGAAGAGCTTTGTTATACGCTAAAAGTAAAAAGCTTTTTTATGCCAAAGCAAAATTTATTTTTTGCTGAACACTTTTTTATTATTTTGCCAATTAGTGGTTGCTTTTTTTGTCGCATAAATATGGCACAAAACATTTATTATAGTCACCTCCACTGTCACCATGATTGCTTATTCGGGATGTACCGCATTTCTTTTTTTAAATCTTCATTCAAATAATCTTTCTGAGTTATTATTATTATTCAATTATTTTGTTTTTTACTTAATAATTAAAATTTCCGAGTGCTTTTAGCATATTTCTTTGCCATTTCTCACATTCAGCATCTATGGCCTTGAATTTTGATAGCTATCTTAATCGTATTTTTTCTACTGAAAAGATTTATTGTGTTGTAAAATGATAGTTTGGACAACAAGAACTGCAAAAAAAGAACCTGTAGACGTTTGAGAGTAAAGAGCTAAAACAGTGGAGTAACCACTATGTTGAGAAATGGCCACCAAACTGTGTAAAAAATATTGCAAAACTGTTAGTTACAAAACAGACACCAAGAATTTTGTGTGTTATACTTTATATTAATTTGTTCTACTATGCTGATGAACATAGGGTTTTCTGCCCTTCCTCTTACCATGCCATATATGATAACAGATGCGTTGTAGCACACTTTAAAAATAGGAAAAATTTCTTTAACTTTGCTTTGTCATACTTTTCCATAGTTAAGTCAAAAAAACGGTTAGGCACTATAGATGCTATTTCTTAGCAAGAACCAAGTATTTTGTATGTTTATGCTCTACATGAATTTGTTGTACTATGTAAATGAATAGGGTTTTCTGCCCTTCTTTTACCATGCCGTATACGATTGGGATTCAAACGAATTCTAAAGATCGGCAAAGTTAATTGAAAAGTTTTGAAACTTTTAATTTACTTCAATTGAGAAATCTTCAAAAAAGAGGAAAATTTTGAAAGTATAGTTCGCTTGACTTATATACTTTCTTTTAATCTTGATTGCAGTTTTTAATTTTGCAAAATTGGAAATTATTGAAATATGTCGTTTTGATCATTGAAGAACCTTTTTTGGAACCTGCATAGTTCTAACGTACTCATGTCCGTTTTGTATATAGAGTAAAATACGTCTTATTGGGCAAAGGTGATTGAGTTTTGCTTCACGTGTTTACAGTAGTTGGTTGTGATGATAATTGCCCAACTCATGACTTGGACCCTGCTTTTCGGATTGTAAATTCTTATGAATGCTGAAAAATGCCCTGTTAGGACTTACAAAACAGAAACCGCACACAGTTTCACATCAACATTGCAAACCTAACTTGAACCTAAATATGTACATGAATGAAACAGATCAGAAAGTAATGTTGCCCTCTTCTACTAAGAGATCATCAACCGCTTCTGACTTCTTATGTTTTATGCACGTATTTTTAGCTTTCATTTTTTTCATAATTATTTATTATCGTAACACTGATTAAAATTGATTTTGAACAACTGGAACAATATGTTACGGGTGTTTTTACAGAATTTGTAAACGTAATGCAAATATTTTTATTTATTTTATTTCTAATAAATAAGCTAAAAAGAACCATCGAAATAGGTCTCGGTCTCGGAAAAGCTTATTACATTGAAAGCATAAGGATAGTTTGCATGCATATATTGTACGTACTACACATAAATCATATGCAGACTCGCCGCCAAAGTTATATAACTGAATGGATCCTTCAAATTAACCATATAAAGGTAAGGTATATTACATATATGTATGAATCTCAAAGCTCTAGCGTATTCACCACCACTAAAATATTATACAGAGTTACAGAGTATATTTGATTAAATTTTAACCAATAGCATATTTAAAATAAACATATAAATGTAGAAACTAATAGCTTATACATTAATCCAAGTGCGCGGATAATTCGATGCGGTTTTTGCCAATACCAATAATGGCATTCTCTAAACGTACCTATAATGTCCCAGTGAAATTCCAATTTCATTTACAAGGCAAGCGTATTATAGTAATTCCTTCATTTACTGAAGAAGCTTAATTACTTGGGAGGAATAATACACTGCGGTGATATATTATTTTAATCGTGTATACTAAATTAGACTCATAAATAAAGAAAAGCATAAAGTGGCAATAGGGTGATTAAAACAGATAATTTAATTAGTTAATTAGATAATTAATTAGTTCCAAATAAACTATTCTGTTATTTGTTATTTTTTTACAGATGGACAAACCGAAGCAACCTGCTACTTTCCACCCGAATTCCAAGGAGAATACAAAATGCAAACTGCAAATTCTGAAGGTGGCGTGCAATACAGCATATTAAATATTACAGCGAATGCCATTCCCATCTGGGGAAATTGTCATCAAAGGATCGGAAATAATTTCATACTTATGATCAAGTAGGTCGCATACGGATTATTCTTAGAAATCATTATAATTACAACAATTACTAGAAGGTGGTTTTACTCTTCTAAAGGAAGTTGTTTATATTAAATTATGATAATACTTAATAGTTAGATGATTTATGGGTTAGTTATTTATGACAATAACCTTATATTTTCACGGTCGTGAAATATCTGATAATTTTAAAACCCACTGTTTCAATTTTTCATGTAGTTTTTAAATAATGAACTCGATTAATTTTCTTGCGATACCCTGTATGTATTTGTTTTGCCCTTTTTCAGATTCTAGGAAATCCTTTATGATTTATATTAATATTTAAACTATAATGGATAGGGATTTAATTGATCTAATAAATTGAAAGGCTTTCCAGTAGCATAATGGCGAACCCCATTGTATCCCATCTGCGGGAGACCCGGCTTTGTAACACTATTAATTTTGGTTTACGCGGCATAGATAATTTCTTTGACTACCAGGAAGCACAGCTGGCGTAGAAAGTTTTCCTTCAAACTTAGAATTAATTAAAATTTATCTAAAAAGTATCAAGAACTAGAACACAATCTGATGCTTTTCAGTTACATAAAACATTATATTCTTTAATATACAGGGTGTATCATGAATTTCTAGATTTATATTCTTAATTCTTTTTTTTATACACTACAACCTGGCTAAATACATATTAGAATATAACGCCCTAAAACAATTTAAGCTCTCTCATTCTGTTTTTTGTTTAAATTTTTAGTTCAACAGAATTAATAATCCATTAACAGAATACTTTTATCTAAAAAATAACTAGGTTATGTTAGTTAAAGAACAACTCACGTAATACAACATTTAAATTTTAATTTTGATAAAAAATTACTAAATAAAACACCGAATATTATCAGACTTCCTTTGTTTTTCTTCAAATATTTACGCAATTATAGAAAATGGTTGATTTAATTTCATGATTTGTAGTTTCTAGAACTTTCATTATTGATACATAATTTAATTAGCAATATTTCCAGGCTATTAACTTTAAGTTTTAACATAATTGCTTGAAAAATCTTAGATTTCTCCTTTTAAATTAATCTAGAAATTGATAATTAAAGGTTTGAAGGTCAATACAAGTTCTGTATTTAAAATTATTCATTCAAATAAAATCTGCCACAATAACGTATAGCTTACTCATTGTCAGTATTAAAAAAATCATGAAAGAATAACGATATCATTTATTTTTCCCAAGAGAACCAGCGACATTCCTTTTTTGTAAGTTCTTTATTTGCCCTTTTGATATATCTCACAAACTCGTGATAAATAACATGTGGAATAACTCACGTCGATCAATATTTTATGTATAGCATTTTAAGCTTTATCTACACATGGGGTGCAAACAAATTAGACACGTAGCACGTTATTAAAGAAAGATAAATTATTGGATGAATAATCTAACGAATTTAATTATTTATTAGACATTCCAACCATTTGTAAGTTTTTGCTTGTCACAAGTTGATGTGTTGAAACAGTTGAACACAGAACATGTTACGTTACAGTGATATCTATGTTAACCAGAATTATTTATTACTCTACCAACTGTAATCGTTTCTGAAATATTACTTCATGAATTATTGTAAATTGTATACTATATTTCATAAACTAATACAATTCAGGAATTTTAGACCAAAAAGCCCCCAAATCCAGAATGATTTACTGTAAAGCTAAAATTTTTCACAGTGGTTTTATTTGATGTTCTTAACAACATATTAAAAGTCCACAACTCTCCCATGCTGTCTTTCTAGAATCCTGGAAAAGTTCAATCAAGCACTGAAGTTGACGTTACGAAGAAACGGTTGACCCTAAAAGCTCACCTAATGCTAAAATGAAAGAAGAAAGACTGTGTTAAGATTCTGAGTACTTATAATATTAGTGACTACGCAACATTAGTAAAGTAGAGTAGGTAATTAGACAATTAAAACCGACATTAAAAGTACCATCGTGTTTCCCACATGGTGAGAAGAAGAAATCTTCACTTGGGCGCCAAATACCCTAGCGCCGACCATGCTACAATAGCAGGATGTTTGATGAACAGCAAATCCAAACTGTCGCTCAGATTTGTTTTACGAGAATGTTTAAAAAATACGAGCAACGAAACCCGCAGAAAAATGAACAGGGGGATAAAGGAAATGAAACTCGTCTGCAAAGTACAAAAGCAAGTTAAGCTAAACGACCGCTAATGGTGATCTGGTGAAGAGCAGAAAGCCTGACCCTCAATCAGATTAACTTCCTCAAAGAGATTTAAACAAAGAAAACCGACGAAACAGTGAGTGGACTAAGTGTGTCCACAAGGTAACTTGATGGAAAGCAAAGTTTAATTCTCAGCCAAATTAGATTTCTCTGAGAAATTTAAACGAGGAGAACCGACAAAGTTAAATAGCGACAGAAGACAAGACCAAAGCATGCTCACAAAGTAACTTATCTGGTTACGCTAGTGCTAGATAGCCAATTCTAATCAATAAATAAATATTCTGTAAGAATGCATAATGTAGAGTTTGATCCTATATCCAGATTAGCCTTCTCAAGCTAATAGAAGAGTGACCAAGGAGAGCATAGAATAAAAAGAGCTTAGCCATAAATCTAATTTGATTTCTGTCAAAAATGTCAAAAAAGCACAAAAGAGCAAGAGTAAATAGCGGACAACCAAGATAACTCCCCTAATCGAGTAGTGAATCACTGCAGATGGTCTGATTGTATAACCTACACCCTACGAGGCTAATGGTGGTGTAACTACCAGATCACAACCAGGTTAGCTTTTTTCAAGAACATTAAAAAGAATAGGGACGATGCCACAAATCTACGATAGAGCAAATGCCATAGGTGCTTTGACCAATAAGGCAGCTGAGACTGACATTAAACGCACCGTACACAACTATGTTTATCATACTAAGACGTCTTGAGAAATTCTGCCATAGTCGTCAAAAACCTTAGCGCTGGCTCTGGTTTGTAAGGAAGCGTCAGAAACTTGCGAGATTTTAAAAAAAATTTGCGCTTTCATCTTTTTGGTACCCTGGACGCCTTTCTAACTTCGAAAATATATTTATAACATCAATTTTCTGCGTAAGCTTTCTAGTAGTATATTTAGATTATGTTTACTACGGGCAATGAAATGATTGCGTGCACTTGTTATAAAGAGTCTGGACCATGTTGGGACAGTCGTTCACATTAGCATTACTTATGGACTATGTGACATATACAACACCCTTGATGTATTATTGTTGATGTGTTCATAAGGTAACGATTGGTTGTTTATTGGTGAACTTGCTGGTGAAACAGTCGTCAACAGTATGACTGAGTTTCTATTTGGTGATGCCAAACTCTCCAGAAAACATCGAGTGAATCCGCTTCCCTCTGTTCAGGCGGTGTTGTGGTCCGTAACAAGATCGTTCTTATGAAATATGAAAAGGACTTGCACAAAAGTATAGTTAAAATTCGAGCTATCCTTTAGTCAGTCAACACTCCAAAATTTTTTTTTCTCAACACTACTCTTAAATAAAATCTGGTCGTACAGTACTAGACGGTGATTTCGAACAAACAGCCAGATATAGGTCCAGCATATTTACAAGCGATTCAACAGGTACGATGCGAAATTCACTAAAAATCAAGAATAGTAGCACCGAGCTTAATGCGGGCTTTCACAGAGATAGTGTTTCATGTGAAGACATTCCAGTCAGACTTTTTGAGTCATCTGAAACACAAAACGCGAATTGTAGAACTGTTGTCTGCCCACTTACGGACTGCTGCGGAAGCTGATCCCTCGATCGTCAAGACAGCCCTAGACATGGATGTGCGGACACTACGGACATTTTTGTCATGCTCGTTGCCCATGCAAAAGATGACACTTCCATACAGATGTTGGTCCTGGTGAAATGATTTTTAGCATCAAGGAAGTTTGGAGCAGTCTGGGCAGTTTGAAGAATTGTATTCTCTTCTTCCATTTCATTACCGGTAGTTATGAGCAGGACAGTCTGAAGTATCTACGACTTGTCTGCTATACTTGGGCAATAGCAAAGCAACCAAAGTGTTTTTAGTACTCGACTTAATCTGTCTCTATACAGATCCAGCAGTGGCTTGATGTTAGCTTTAATCCAGAAGACTGGAACTGATAGTAGCAAACCGCTACAGACAGTCTGCTAAATCTTATTTCTTTTTGGCAACAAGAGACTGAAGCGTAAGATAGAAGAAGTATTAGAAAAACATGATGTTGATGAAAAAGACGACCTAGATGATCCTCTTACGTATCGTGAGCTTTGATTGTTCAAACTGTATCGTTTTGTTTTATAAGAATACAAATAATTCACTTTTTAACGCTGTATTTAAGTAGTCCGATGTTTTCCGGAACAAGGTATGGGTAGAACTTATAGGTGAGGATGGCCTACGCAAAAAGGGATTTAAACTTATGGAATGATTAAACATTTAAGATCGATTAATTTCAGGTTCAAACCTAATTGCTAAGTTAATAAAGAAAGCTTTTTTATATACGCGGTTTGTTCTAAAAATCAAATATTTTATGTAGTACGCAATCTCAGTACAGTTACATTTTCGTGTAATGGCGGGTTTTTAATCTGGGCTCTAAACTGGGATTTCTTTTTCTCTTTTCTACTGTGTATAGTTTCGTGTTTCAATTTTTTGCTAATGGTTGTTTCTCTTTAATTTTTCTTATGATTTCTGCATATCGAGCAACATTTTTTTGCTTTGACTAGATCATATTTTTCAAGACATTTCAGAATATTTTCTACTAACAAATTGAATTTGCATTTCTTGCAGTTTCAAAAGTTCAAGGTTCTATCTATGATATTGTTGGAAAAGCTACTTTGCAAAACTCAAACGTGCAGTACTGTCTTCCATTGCTACCAACATTACTTGCAATATTTCATCCGAAATATATTGAGCATATTTTCTTACATTACTGCCTTTTTTGGCATACATGGATATTTTGGCTTTGCAGTCTTGTTTGATCAAAACTTAAAATAACGTTTTCTTGTAGACACAATTGGAACTGCAATGTTTCTAAACTATGCCATAGCCCAACGTTCTCGATCTTTTTGCCTACACAACCGCTTCATGATTTCATGTTTACGCAAGTCCATATATACTCAATAGATAAAATTTATTCATGAGCTAATGACAGCCAAATACCGTTTTATTATTTTCTCGCTTTTAACTTTAAATTAAAAATCTTAAATTGTTTTGTAATATACCAAGAAGGGGAGGATTTGGGTATATTGTGTTACATTCTCTGTCAGGAATCGAGATGATTGTCTCAATGAAGCTATATTAGTAAGTTGTGATTAATATCAATATGGTTCCAAGGATGGATGGGTATTTTCATAAAACAAGAAATAAATAAAAACTAAAAAATATCATTAATTAATGTCTAATATCAGATTAATAAATAATGGACCTGTTTATTTATCAGAATTAAAAAACAATTTAAAAATCCTTAAGTTATTGTCTGTTTATTCGATTCAATTTAAAAAACAAAAATCTGAAATGTTATTTACCCAACAAACATTTTAAAATTATTTTCTTAGAATACCGTCTCAGGAACGAAGGCCTTATAAAACGTGAATTTTATAGGATTTAAAATTATTTCTTTAGCATTGCGCTATACATACTAATGGTGTAATTGTAATCCCTAGCACGCGTTCAAATATACGGATTATTTCGCACCTAAAACGTTGCTCATGAATTCGTCAACACAAACTCTTTTAGGAAATTCCTTGACGTATCTGTAGCATTTCATCCGCTTTCATTTAATATTCCATTTGTGCGATTTCGACTATTTAAGAGAAACCTGCTTGTCTAGATTTACATTTAATTGTAGATTTCTGAGTTGTATTGTTGTCAAGTGTTGTTTAGATATCTCATCTAAAAATAACATTTCAGTTTATTCATGAAATTTACCCCAGTAGTAAATCTCGGAAAGTTGAGAAATATTGCTAATATCATAAATCTCAATTGTAGTGTCTCTCTTTCTAATTTATATCAATTTAAAAAAATATCAGGGTTTCTGGAATATATAAATCATTTTCGCGATAACAGGAACCTACAAAATATCGTCTTCTTTATACTGCAACAGGTGAAACTCAAACTTCTACAAAGGTATTAAAGAACAAAATTTATGAAGCAGAACTCCTTGCATTTCGTGTTTATAGGTTATTTATTACTATTAGCTCTTGTTTGTTGATCTGTCATTTTAAAAATAAATAAAAATAAAAATGTTGTTTCTTATACCACAGGGAATGACTTAATTTTCTGCTTGTTTATAAATCTTTATTTTGTAATATACAGGGGGATTCAATGTACTAGGTTAAAACTAATTTTGAGCAAAAACAATGTTTATAACCCGAATCGCGTGTTAGATAGTCTAATTATTTTCGAGTTATTACGGTTTGTTTTTTGATCACACCCAAGAAACTTTTTGCGTTTTGTGTAGCTATCAAAACTACCTTTTGTTTAATTAATTCCTTTTTCGTATTATCATTCACATAAATATCAAAATGGTAACAGTTTTGATAACATACTGAACTTGAACTACTTATAACTTGTTACGGGCTTCGCCCTTCAATGGCCTACCTACAGTACAACACTTTGGATAGAAATTATTTTCTTTTTCAAGTGTCTTCAACAGATTCCAAAAACAAAACATAAGCAATTATTTAATCTTGCAAGAGTTAAGAAAAACATCCCCAATACAGAATCTAATGTTCTTGTCTATAGTTCAATTGTAGTAAAATCCATCATATTCCATTGAGTTGGCATCGATGTGTTTTTGGCACACTAAAACAACTATCCATTGATTTTGGGCATTCGCTTGTAATAACACTAATTATTTGGCTAGTCGTTAGGAGTAGTATATTTTGACAGCAAACGCCATATTCGTAAAACATTTTGCATACGTCATCATTCAACTTGACTATCTACCTTCACTATAAGGACCCTTTACTTAATAACTTGTTTAGTGGGTCAAGTGGTTGTTTACGAAAAGCTTCTCCTTACAGCCAAAGAGATACATTTGGTCTTCTCAATCATGATTATGCCTTCTTTACAAAAACTAATTTAAATGGAACTGCAATAGAAGCTCGTCAGTTCAGATAACATCAACAGACAGACGTCTTGCCCGAAGAAAATAATCATTTTTAGGTTTATTAGTCTCGATTAAGTAATTACGGTAGACTAGAAACTTCTCAGTATTTCTCGGTTCCCCAAAAGGGAATATCATATATCTGTAAACGAATATATCAGGATCATGTTTGGGCAGCCAAAGCCATTTTGATTTTCTGACCTGTATATAAGTGCACATCGATCGGTTCGAACTGTTCAGATTTTTCAAGTTATCCTGGCTTTGCTTGTCAAGGTTTCTAACTAGTCAGGCTTGTTGAGTAAGTTAAGTGCTTCGTACTAATGAAATTTTCTTCTGAATACTAGTCGTACAGAAGATTTTTACAGTCTGTTCCTTGCCTTATTTTTTAATTAATTTCTCGCAAAAACTGTTACCTATGAAAAACTAGCTAAACGGTTGCTTTTTAATATGTTTGCTCAAATTCTAAGCGTCTGGTCGCTTGCGCTCACTGCACAGTTGTGGTGAACTACATTTAACAGAACGCCTACATTGCATCCATTCTGCTTGCCCTTCAAGAAAGACTTACGTTTAGTGATACCAAAATCACTTATAAAATCTGACTTTCTAAGAAATTGTTTTGGGCGCTTCTTATTTAGTTTTGAAAGATCTAATTTATCTTATGAAATATGCAGGTACATATGCATTTTAGACTTCTATGGCAACAGTTCTAGAGTATGAATGAGCAACTGCATCCCCGATGGTGCATTCTGTCTAGTCGCAGGCAAAGTAGCAATGATCGCCTTGCAATATTGAACAAGAATGCGCTTTTTATTGGAGAAGAAAATTGGTATGTTACGAATTCCTGCATCTGCTTGGCACAAAGAGCTATGTTTCAAGGTAGCATTTAATAAGAACAAGATTGGCCTACTGGCATTGGTGCCAATGTTCACCAAAAGTTGATACATATTACTATCCCATCAATCAGACTTCTTTTTACCTTTACCAACAATATCTATTGCGCTATTTGGAAGCTTTTGTATCGTTTTATACTCTACTAAAAGTCTGTTGCTTATAAGGTGCATCACTACTGTTTTACTTGTCTGGATGCGCCAATTGGCCAAAAAAACATAAAATTTAGACCAAACTGTTCACATAGATGAATCTTGTACATATAGTGTTGTAGATTTCATTTTTTTCTTTTAGATGGTGGAGTCAGATGTGCCCAAAATTTTATTTTTCGCGATGCTCTACTCGTGCCAAATAACACTTGGTTTTGCCAAATAATTGATTTAGAAAGGTTTTTCTCGACTTCCCTTTCATGTTTCATTCTTTGCTGCAACTGCATTTGCTCATTTGGTTTTATCGATTTGCTGAATACTTCTGTACTTCTGACTTTAATTGTCATTTCATGCCGTTTAGAACTGAAAATTGATAATCTGAACTATGTTTTGGTTTTCTCTTTCTATACAAATAACTGGATATTCATTATACTAACTGTTGCATTAATATACTACCTGACGTTTAATATTTTGACTCGCGCTATCATAGCTACACAAAAAATAAAGTTTTGACAGTGTCTATACGCTTTGGAATTTATTCCAAAAACAAAGAATTTTTCGATTTTACCCTTAATAGAAATAAAACTATCTGGAAAAAGTATTCTGTATATATAATTAGAAATATAACATAATACTGAAATAAATTTATATCCTGAAAAATATCTATGCAAAATATGTATAAAAATAAACATTCATAATATTTTGACAGGCGCGTTACACGCATGATGGTGTAAAATCGTGCTATCTAATAAATTGTAATTTATGTATGTATAATTTTCTACCAAAAGTTATTAAGATTTTTGTTTAATTAAAAAATGTGAATTAATAAAATGAGCAACTTATCTTTAATATAAGAAATAGTCGTGGGTGTTTAAAAAGGGGAGGAGCACTAAAAATACCTTTGTTAACTAAATAAATTTTTAATTTTAAACTTGTGAGATTCATATCGTTCACAGTTTTATCCAGAAAAGTTATTCAAATATACTTCAGTATTCATATATTTGGAAGTATAACCTTGAAGAATAAAATTATTGTGAAATCTATAGCCGTTGTTTCCTTATTTAAACCTAAATTCCAGATAGTAAAAAATTTAATATAATCTTAATTACCTATTATTTGTTTTTATTATATGTAATTATTTTGAAATGTATGCAAATTTAGTGAAGTGTGAAACAAATGAAGATTGTTTCATATGTGCAAATTAATTTGCATTTATTAAAAAAGGAAGAATAACAAAAATATTTTATTATATAATAGCACATTTACATTAGCCCATACCCAAGTTATAAAGTGTCTTTGGTAACAAAAAACACCATGAACACTGAAACTGTCCATATTTTAATATTTAGAACTTCTTAACTTTGATTAAATGAGCCTTTCCGTTTCTAATTCATCCTCATGCGTATTGTTTGCTTTCGATTGTGTTCTAGTCGATTTAATCAAAGAGCAGCCTTGAATTTTGTTAACCCATCAAGGCATAGCAGACTGTTGATATAAAATATCCAAAAGTTATGAAAACATAGAATTCTCAAATTAATGACTAACCATAGTTAACATTTCAAAACCACCCTGTATATTCAATAATTTTCTCGTTTCTAGTTACGCTGGGAACAGTTGTATAAGATGCTTACATTTGAAATTAAGATCCAAAAGTATCCTACAAGTTCATGCTTCGAGTCAAGAAACGATTTCCAAATGTTACATAAACGAAGAAACTGCAGCAGCGAATTGCCCACCGGATGAATCATTACATAATCGTTCTACTGCAGAAATCATTCTATTCAGTAAGTCCTTTTTATGCATATATAATCTTTATTACCTACAATTATTATGTTAAAACTATAGAAACCAAAGATATGGAAGGTAACGAAATACCAAAGGAATACTGTCCGATCGATGGTAAATTTTCTGTAAAATACAAAGCTAACGATAAGATGTCGAGACGAGAATGTATTGGATTTGAATCACATTTGGATTCTTGCCCTTCAGGATCCACTTTAAATATTCATTTTCGACATTGTGCCTTTGACGATTATGGTAATTTGTTTCAATTTGTCAAGAAACATAAATAATTACATAACAATATTTTTAGATGTGAAATTTGACTGTCTTGGGCATTGGGAAGGACGTAGTGGTGAAACTTATTTGGCATTACTTGATAATAGATTTTCTAGAGATCAGAAACCACAATATCGTTGTGCTGTAAGTGTTAATGTCTTAGTTTATCTTTATATCTTTTGACTTTTGACTTTTTACAGATATTCAAACGAGATTCAGGAGTAATTAGTATGACTATAGGAAAGGATTCAACTTGCTCTACTGAACTGTATAATGCAACTTATGGTTATGAATCATTTGTACTAATGCCCAAAGATGAATATAGTTGGCCTCCTGAAGTTGTCTATAGTCAGTGCACGTAAGTTTTTTTATGTTGTTTTGTTCCAAATTAAATCGGATTTTGATACCAGAAAAATTGTTTTTTTATTGTTTTAACTAACTAGGTGATATTCGCAAGAGGTATTTACTATTTTTTTTCTTATTTTATTAACAGTTTTCCAGATTGGATGACCGGAACTTGGGAACATGCTCGAGTTGAAGATAGCACGTTCACCTACAAAGATCACAGTTCCTTTAAAACATACACAATACGATGTGTTGGGATGCTTGATACTGATGATAAATATCTCGTATTTGGTAGAACACAATGGTAAAATATTCATTTAGGGGTGTGCTAATCAGAAACTGATTAAAATATTTTTAGTGATGAAGAGCTATACAATTGTATGAAAATCCAAAAAAGAAGTAATAACATAATGGAATTCCAATTGGGTACTAATTTCAGTAGAAATAAAGAAGTTTATGATTTATGTGCAGAGACAAATTTCCAAGAAGATTCTTGGATCACGCAAGGAAGTTAGTAGCATGCTATTTATTTCTTTTGATTCATGTATTACTTCCATAAATATCCTGCCTTTTTGAACAGAAAAAGGAGAATGAAGTTAAAAATTAATTTGGCTATAAGATTAAAAAACCATTCTACTCAAACCATACACAATAAAATAAAAACCCCAGATTATTATCAAAATTATCAACACACATTTTAATTATTGGTACTTAATTTTAGGACTAGATAGAAAAATGGAAGCTTCATGTCCTATATCTGGTGAATATACGGGCATGATTCCTGATACCACCGAGTTATGTGCAAAATTATGGTCAGACTGTAGAGCACCAGAATTAATGTACTATCAAGTATCGGATTGTGTTAGTAATGAAATATATGAAGAACGAGAGTATAGATGTTTAGGTCATTGGAGAGAAGGCGAACTTTTATATACTTATACCCAAAGACGCGATGTAGCCGCTGAAACATTTGAATGTTTCGTGGGTTCAATTATTTCAGAGAAAGAAGACATTTACATTAAAGAAGCTGGAGAACATTGCCAAAGAAAAATCAATCCATTGCAATATGGTATGAAACTTATCAAACATGGATTATACTCTTGCATAGGTAGGTATCAGAATATGAAATTTATTACATATGCAATATAATTCGTTGTGTTTAGGCCAAATTCCATCCACTCGCCATGAAGCCACAACCAAAAAATTATCAACACCAACACCAACCAGTATATCAACTAAACCATGGAACATTGGCGTTCCATGTAAGTTGTTTAATTTTATAATAACGTTTACAAAAGAAATTCTTTATAATTTTTTAGATCCCACGATTCCAGATGGTGATAATAATAGCATAAATAACGCTGTCTCAATTATATCAATGTATATACTAGTTCTAGTAGCACCTGTTATTGTGATTTTCTACCTGTAAGTAAAGCTCAGTACTCTGTTTTATTTATTAAATAGTATGTATTATTTAGAGACTGTATTTATTATATTGATCTATGTCGATATTTTTACTTGCCACTGTAATTTATTGTACTTATTGTTTATTGTAATTTTTTCCTGTCTCAGGATTACTGAGTGTTCTGTATTCATAGTGATTAATTAGTTTCAACTTGACTGCATGTTTGAGAGTGATCTTTTTATTAAATGTGATGATCTATTACTTTTTGTATAATATTAATATAATAAAAGTTTACTACATTTTTTTGTACTAAAATTACGCATTTTATTATTGAAAACAATGGTATACCTTCTAAATATGAAACAATTAACACAAATGGATATAACTAAGAAGTTTATAACATAGTAACAGTAACAGTAAGATACTAGACAGCAAGGCCATAAACGTATTACGATTTTGGTACTGGCGGTCCTAACTTTTTTATTGGGTGTTACAGCTTTTGTAAGATTTATTTCATTATTTGACTTTCAGTGGACGTCCAACTTTCGTCGACGAACATCCATTACACATCTAATTTTTGTAAACGTAAACGTTCATGGGATGTACATTTGTCACAATTTTGGACATTTAACGGGCTTCCGTTACCGTACGTAATTAAGATGTATTTGTACGTGATCATCCAATGGATGTCCAGAAATGGACCAAAATAGGATATCTAATGGACATCTGCTATATGGGATATAAACCGAAAGTGGCCTGTCTTGTTAGACATCCTTTTAATTTAATTATTTAATTTTGAAAAATGATTGTAAATTTTTCTTAATTAGATTTCATAGTCACTAGTGTAAAAAGCCGTAGGAATAAACATTAAGTATGTGCAATTTTGTGTAAATGTAACACTTGAAACGCTCGTAAGACCATCAATGGATTTTGGTCAATATGCTGCTACTACTCAAGTTAATATAGCTCAA
>VTPC01090570.1:29414-77274 GCA_011009095.1 Ignelater luminosus
TGGATTTTGGTCAATATGCTGCTACTACTCAAGTTAATATAGCTCAAACTCCCCCCCCCTCCTTCCCTCAAAAAATAGATTCTGCTTATGATCTTGCTAGATATTAATTTTAATATAGAGTATATTTGTAGAGAAATAGCACAAAAAAAGAAAAGAAAGCTATATAAGAGTCATTGACAGTAACAGTTGAATTTCTATAAAGTCCATAGTTTGAAATTTATATAGTCTACAGTTATTAGATATAATCAAGTATCATTTGAAAACATACTGTAGGTGGTAGTTATCCTTAAATGGCCGTATTTGTATTTCATTGCTTTTATGGTTCCTCATAGTCGGCGCCTGGATTGCATCTGTTTGAGCCTACCATATGGAAACTGGCATTAGATAGAGCAGAAGCTATAAGAGTCCACATGGAATCATAATATATAATAAGATGTGCGATAGTGTTATTAGGTATATACTAATGCTGGTTCCCATATAATGAACCTGAACTTACTGCATATTCGTACACTGTTCATAATCACCGAGTAGAATTTGTCTATCTAAAGGTGTACAAATGACTGTACGACAATATTTCCTGAAACTGTGAATATGTTTGAACTTAAGCAAAGAGCCTTCACAATTCTAGAACTTGTCTATTAGGAAGACAATCACAACAAAACCACACTGATCTTTTTTTATCGAAGAATGGGTAATGGATGGCTTTAAAATCCAATTTTGTTTGATACCACAGTACTTCAGACCAGGGTAGTGAACCATTTACCTGAAAAATTGTTTTGAAAAAAAGCCACAATCTTAAAGTGGAACAAAAACCTTTAGTAAAACTTAGAAGCTAAACCCAAAAGTATGACTACTTTGATATGGTAATAGTAACAGTAAAGCAATTAGAGGAAGGAAAGACAGAGATTTACCTATGTTGACTTTAAAGCAGTCATGAACCATAGATATTATCTTTCTAAAAATTATTTTAAACTTCTTTCTCTATACAGCTTGGTGCAGATAGAAGCCAGAAGGGTTTCAAATTAAGGTATAATTAAATTTCTTATAGTAGCATACATTAAGGAATGCAATTCACCTATCCACCAGTATGCATACGCATAGAAATCATTCAGCCCTTTTAACCAATACAAAAATTATATTTCAAACATTATTTGGAATTACCTAGGTACTGATCAAGTAGGTGATGCATGTTTTTTTTTGTTATTACATTTGAGTTGCACTATTTATCTCTCTCCCTTTTATACCAGATAGGTGGATTAATTAATCATACTCTGGAGCAACTGGATAACTCCAACATTTATATTCGTTAGACCATTCAGAATCATCGTGCCAGCAAGAATCTTGAGTCTAAACTGCTAACCTAAAACAGTCTCATCTCTTTATCAGCTGTACAGAAACTGATTGAGGAATCAGAACAGGTAGGTACTCTTAGATTGAAACAAAAGGATAGACCGGGCAGTAGGTATCATTGTCTTGAACTGGTTCCTGGAATTTAATCAAACAGTACCAAGATCTTGTTTAGTAGGAGAGTGTTGGACACAGTATTACTTGAAGGGTTCGCAGTAGTTGTACTTATATCATATTAATTTTATCGACAAGCAACTATTATGAAAAATATGGATTTCTTACCCTTTTCAGTGTTTTAATAATAATAATATTATATGACTTTATTGCACACTCCAGACATAATATAAATTTTATAACTTTCAGAAATAATGTAATTATAGGGTGCATGCAATAACAGGGTGAGGTTCAGTTGTGACTGCTCTCCCACCTAAATGCTGATATTATGCAACTTACATATAGGAAAAAAATGCCTAAAATTATCCATAACTAGTTTATAACTAACCTTAAGTGTTCTGCAATGACATGACAAATTATATCACTGTACTATACAGTATGTTCATAAGTAATAAAGAAAATGCACATAAACCATAACATTATAAATGACAACAAAGAAGTATGATTACATTGCTTATCAAGTAATTCCTTACACAATCTATTTAATAAAATAGATGAGCAACATTTTACTTCATAGGATATATCATTATATAATTTATAAATCTGAAAAGTGAAAGATCTTTCAAAAATAGACATTCTATGATGAGGAGGTGAAATTTTACCTGTTTTTTATTGTCTACCATAGACATATATCTGTAAATGCATCCTTAACAAGTTACACCTCTTCAAAGAAGGAATGTTTACAGCAATTTACAGATTAATTAATAACATTTTTGCACATTGGATCAGATTAAAAAATGAGAAAGATAACCTTATGCAATTTTTTTAGCTCAAAATGAAGATCGTTAATAGTTGCCATGGAAATTAGTAGTACTAATAGTAATTCTAACTGACGGCTTAATAGATCACTCCTAATACAACCTACTATATAACAAATGAGATCCGACAATCTAAGTAAGTTAGACTTGCATAAAGTAATTTTGTATCATGTATAGATACATCACTTTATATTTTCAACATTGAAATGTCTTCTTAGGTACCTAACAAGTTGAATACTTTCCTACTTTCAAGATTGCGCATGTGTCTGTGGTTGTGATAATTTTTATAAGCCCTTCTCAAATACTCTGCAGTACAGATTGAAAGTCAGTAATTTTGTCTTAAATATAAATTCTAGTATCATCACCCAACCCTGTAAGATAGCATACACTACAAGCAGTACTGCAATTCTTCTAATGTGTAACCCAGACAAGGCTGTTCTGTAAAAAATTTCTGCCTCTTTCCAGGGAGTTTATTACTAGAATTTCATTACTAAAAGCATAATGTAGTTTGTGTGGTCCTCATTTATGCAATAGCAATTCTCGTCTTTTTCAAGTCTCAATCTTCTAACACTAAAAGAGATTGTGAAGATTTCCAACCTCAACCTCAGTGGGGAAGATCACAAAAGTGGTTCTATAGCAGAAAACAAAATGGTTTTTATTGCTTTAGTCTTCGTAAATGGTTCAGCCTGTTAGGTCCATTTAGCCAGACCAACAAGCTTAAGATAGTACAAGTAGTATAAAACCAATACAGTACTCTTAAATACAAGTCTCTATGTTGCTCTGAAAATAAATCTGCATGGCCAAAATGTTGCAGGTGCCTTTTGAAACTTGTGTTTCCCATATGATATTTCCAAATAGTAAGTCTTTATAGTTAGGCATACAAGTATATTGCATTTAGGAGGAATACCATTTAGAAAAAGAGAAGCATCAATGTTTCTCTTCTTATTAGTAAATAAGACTAGTTTGGTCTCGAGGAACATAGATGTGGCATGCACAGTTAGTTTGTTAGTCAGCCTTTGTGAGATTTTCAAGGGAACCCAGTCATATTTTTAGGTAGGTCAAGCATTAATCCAATTTTAAAAAGGGCCACCTTGTGCAATTTCTCAACAATAAGTGGAGTTATTGTCATTGTTAGTGAATCAGTGGCAGTTTCTTGGCTGCAACTCAGGAAAATGACATGAATCTGTCGCCACTACAAAACTGTAATATTTACATATTTAATGAAACATCAGCCACCTATACAAAGCTAATTATAGCTTTCTTTTCTTACTAAGTAATGTTGACAATATTACCACATTTTTTATCAGAACAGTTATATCTTGGGAAAGGATTGTAGAAATAAGATTTTTTTGTGTTAAAGTTTTCTGTAATTTGAACTTGAGAGAATATCATGGTATTCTCCAGTTGCAGCACTTTTCCAACACCATGTATACAGTAATTTCTACGCAGGGTGTTTCTGTAATAAATGGAAAGATTCTTGCAGCAGTTTTATGAATGAGAATTATGCCCAGTTTTGCATATCTACTAATGTCCTAAAATGCAGTTTTTAACATAAAATATGTCAATGTTTCAATCATAATCTTTTCATGTTTTTCAACATATACAGGGTGATTCCGAAATAAAGGGTATCCTCTTAAAGGTGGATAGCAGTGTGATAGTACATACATTTGCGATAAAAAACGGTAGGTAAAAATTGCATAGTTTCCGAGAAAAATGCGATTGAAGTTTAATCGCTAAGCCAAGCCGGTCCTGCTCTCATACTTTTACTTAAGCAAAAATCGATAGGGGTTGACTGACTGTCCTTGTCATTGGCAGGTAGTTCTTGCTATTTATGTGAGGGGTATAATAGTTTATCTGGTTTCTACAATGCCATAAATAACCAGTAGGAACTTTTACTTTTTAATTTGCAAACGGAAAAATATTAAAATTTTACTGTTAGTGATTTTTTTCTGTAAACTTCTGAAGAACCAAAAACTTTAATAAGCATTATGCTACATAAATAAAAATTGGTTGAATTTATTAAATTGAATTAAATACAGAGGTGATAGTTAGTAGTACCTTCCATACGCATGTTTCATTCAAGTAGTATGTGTAATCCTTTGCCATTTAAAATGTTTCCTATTCATGTGACTAAATAATAATAAGGGATTAAAATGTTGCTCGTGAGACTGGAGTCTAATTGTTTGTAACATAAATTTTGTTATAATTTTTTACTGTTTTAACGAATTTCAACAACCCTGCATGTTAAACATACTTCAGATTTAAGAAGGGAAAGTTGTAAAATGTCCAGGGGGGTAGCTTATGATGGCATTTATTGTTCATTGTGCTACTACAGCTGCACTATTAGTTCCAAGAAAATAGGCATGTCTGGTAAATTTTCGTTCTTGCACTACAAGGGTTTAAAAATACCGTAAATCTCCTTAACTTTCACTTTTTAAGGCGACAATACAAAAAACACTTTTCTTTTTCTAACCAGAGACGGCTTCAGTTTTTAATATTTAGGAAAATTTTCAAAATTTTCAACTTTCACGGAGCCACTTCGTTTTTTCATTTTTTGTCTTCTTTTAGCCTCACTTATCACCTATTAAAAGGATACCCTTTATTTCGGAATCACCCTGTATAGCTTGAAAGCAAATGTATGACATTTAAAGCTCAGATTTTCTGTATGACTTTCCTATATGCTGTCTCCTATTTAAGAAAGTTTTCTATTCGAGATTTGAGGTAGACAAATATATGTTGTCAGAGTAGATGTGTTACATCATTAGAAAGATGGGTATCCATTGTCTTTAAGTTCCACACTCAATTTAGCAAGGTAAACCTTCTCGTAGGAACATTTGTTTTTAGTAAATCAAGATTTTCAGAAGTCTCTTGATTTGACTTTGACACTTTATCCCTGATAAACAGTTCATTTTAGGGAACAAGTTGATAGAGATTACTAGGCTTATTTTGACTTGAAAATCTGCCGCATGCTTCTGTATAATTGTGTTATTATTTCTTTCTTATAAGATAAATACTATTGCAATTAAATCTTATTATTGGAATAACTGACACTGCTATTTACAGGAGGGAAGTATCAAGGTAGATTTTCTTATAAAATTTAACAAATAGATGAATGAAATGCATAATCAATATTACAAAAGTTAAATTTATTTTACTTTCTTCTGCAGCCAATATTTTGCAGTATTTTTACAGCATTATCGAAGCTCTACAAAGTTGGCAATTGAGTATCGATTAGTAATTTACTGACTTATACTCAATTACATAGGTATTTGTTAAAGTTTATTTCACTAACTTCATAGAGATCTTTCCAAAGTCTACAAATATCCACAATTAATAATAGTTCATCTTTTATTTATAAAACTGTGTTTAAATTGTTCAAATTTGCTTTTACTAATAATCATCTTTATCTTTTGATATTCAGCATTTTCATTATCTGCAGTAACTGAAATAACAGCACCATTCTTGTATAACCATCTGAAATTGAGCAAGCTATAGTACTGTCTTAAGGAAGTAACTCATAGTTGCAGATTGCATCTTTGTATTATCAGCCCTTGTTGTAATTGATTATAAGTTTAAAAAATGTTTCAGATTTGTTTCAACAAAGGATGGTAGAAGACTACTAAAAGATCATCATTATAGGCAGATAACTGCAAAAGTGCAACTGTGACAACTATGGCAAACACTTTTACATAACCATTCTAACATACCTCATCTCATTACTACCTGAAGGCACTTTAATTGTTATTATTCTTCTTTCAGTAGATTTCAAAACAGCTTCTTCAATTTTTTGACGTAAAGTGTCTATACCTACAAACATAGGAACTGTATAGTATCAATATCAAGTAAAGAACATCTGAATATTAAGTTATCAATACATTTATTACAATAATTCTTTTCATGTAAACAAATCTAATGATTAAATGATTTTGTTTAATTCAATAAAACAATAAACCATAATTGTTACACATCAGTTGGTTTTGTTTATTACAGAATCAATCAAAAGTACTTCTTTTACGTGAAACTAATATCATTTCAAATTAAATGCCATAGGTATTTGAACTAAACTGAAAAACATGTACCTAAATGTGTTGTAGATGAAACTAAAATAGAATTTTCTGATGGTGTAGCAGTAGGACATAAATCATACTTATTTCCAACAGTTACAATTCTATCCAGTAATTGTTCCGAACCACTCTTCACAGCTAGATCATTAAGAGTTGACAATACATGATTTCTCTGATATATTAGATCTTCAC
Source organism: Ignelater luminosus (assembly GCA_011009095.1). Taxonomy (NCBI): domain Eukaryota; kingdom Metazoa; phylum Arthropoda; class Insecta; order Coleoptera; family Elateridae; genus Ignelater; species Ignelater luminosus. Next base: position 35,950 of record VTPC01090570.1, read on the forward strand.
TTGATAAATCTTCAACATGAACAATAACATCCTATAATTACCAAGTTATTTAAAAACTCCTTCTACAAAAAATACTTATATTACCGCAAATAGAGCATCTTCTAAAGTAACAGTAAAACATTCAATCAACGTCGTAGGTATATCAGAAATAAAACCAACGGTATCTACATATATGACTTCTAATGTAGAAGGTAATTTTCCTGCATGCATTGTAACATCAAGTGTTGCAAAAAGATAATTTTTAGGCTGCAGCTTTTCATCTCCTGTTAAGGCTTTTATTAAAGAAGTTTTACCAGCATTTGTATAACCCACAATAGCAATAATAGGATAATCCATTTCTTTTCTTCTGTTTCTCAACAATTGTCGCTGAGAACGCAACTTTTTTATAGCTGCCTTTAACTTTTGCTCTCTGTCTTGCAACATAAGTTTTCTAGTTTCATAATCTTCACTCGTTACTATACTAAAATCATCCTTCCTTAAACGTGCCCGTAAATATGGAAGCTCAGCCAAAGCAACTTGAAGTTTTGCATGCGTACTAATTGCATGCAATCTTAAAATCTGCATAACAATTTTATATCTATCTAAAATTGGCACTCCAAATTCCATTTCTAATTCTTTCAATTGCATATTTTTCAAAGTACCGATGTTTATAAAAACGGCCGTTATACTTGGATTACCTCTAATTTGATTTCTTAATTTCTCCAAATTACCTGCTCCAAACAAAGTTTTCTTGTGAAAGCTTGGTAGCGGTATGATTATTGTATCTTCTACTTTCCAAGGTGCTAATGTTCTAATTAAAGCAACAGCTTCTTTTACCTGTTTTTCTGGATTTGTATCTCTTACTTTTTGTGGACCCCATTTTACGTACGGATGAATAATAAAACAATTATGATATGTTGAACATCCAAAATATCTATTAGCAAAAGCTTCGTATTCCCTAAAAAATTGAATGTAGTATATAATTTATAATGTATTGCAATATGTTTTTAATTTACTTATTAGTTTCAAGTAAATCTTCATCGATATCAGTTATGTTTTGGTCTAAAGTTTTATTCCTCAAATTACCACATATACTAAATTGTGCACGAATTTTAAGATCGTTTAAAACTCTCGACTGAAATGACTTTTTTAAAATATTCAGCACAAATCTCATTTTACTAATTTAAATATCGCGCTATTTCTTCAAGTTCGTGTTTACAAAACATAACCTCCAAATTTGGTATGTTGCTTTATGTAACAAATATCAAAAAGCGGCTTGCATTAACATATTTTGAGTAATTCCATAAATTTTACGCTTTTGTATGTTTACTAGTTTATTTTATTCGTACACTAAATCAGAGAATAATAAAACTTCATCCAATAATAGTAACATACTGTCCGCCTCGGAGATGTAATGTTCTAGATTGGTTGATTAGATTGGATTAGATCAAGTTCCACTGTGTGATAAAAACTATTTAGAAACTATGTAGAAATTCAGTTACAAAGATAAATAAGGTTATAATATTTGTTTTCTTTGGTAAAACTATTTAGTTTACATTAAAACGTGCTGTTAATGAAACTTAGAACTTCAGTGCCCTGCATCAATGGTTAAATATAGGTAAACAATTTAACCTCAAATTGAATATTATGGAAGTATTTCCTTGTGTATGACCTACTAAAATAATCCTAATCTTTAGTATCAATATTATATCTTATTTTTATTAACGTAATCTGTGTATAAGACATTTTTATTATTTTTGTAATAAGCTGTAAATTTAAATCCCCCGCCTTTATGTAGATTTTTCTCTGGTTTTGGCGGTAGATACAAATTAATTTAAAATCATGACTTCTGATTAATTTGAATGTTGTAGATTTAAGGATTTTGAAAGATAGAAATTATTGCTGAATATTTTTTTAAAACCGGAAATTCGATGTTTGTAGAAATTTCTGAAATATCAGAATCTTTTAATCTTCATTTTCCTTGTTTCGAGTTTCTTTTAAAACATCACGTTTTTATCATTATTCTCAGAAAAGTACCAGCCAGCTTCAACTATCAGTTTCAATCCTATTCGTGGGTTTTGCGTGTTGTAACTTTTGGATAATATTTCTTTGGTTTCTAATTTAAAAACTTCATGTATTATGCGAAATAACTTGTGAATTGAATTACAAGGCGTCCGGATGTAATTTTATCAAACAACCACCCACATTCCTAGTGAGGAAGTTCACCGTTGGTCGGAAATGATAAGAGTTTTATTGTAGATATTACAATTTTGTCTTTTAACTTGACAGATATATTTTACTGAACTGATAGAATATTTAAGTTTTAAGGAATTAAGAGTATCGTATTGTAGATAAAGACAGATTTATTATAAATATTAGAAGTCATTGTAATAAAGAAAATTAAAGATAAGAAAGTCAGTGCCCTCGTATCCCTGTTTTAAGAATAATCTATGTATTAGAAATGATCAACATAATGTCGAGCAGATTTATATTTCCAACTTAAAATGACCGTCTGCATCACAAGTGCAAGCCATATGTTTTCTAAAAACGCATTTAGTCCAGATCTCCTTTGTAAGAATGCTTTAACCGTGATAATTCTAATCCCACGGTTCCCAAAAGTCTCCAGTTTCAAAGTTTCTATTCCCAGAAATAAGTGCATATCTTACAAGTTAGAACTTTAGCCGTAGAAATGCACTAATTATTCTCACTGAAACAATGAAAATAGGGTCGAGTCATGAGGGTGTAGCATAACTGCGAGAGGCAGGGATTCGTTTAGTCTGCTTGCGGAGTATTTTACTGCACGTCTTTATTCGTGTATAAGATTAGTCAAGCGGACGACTGTGAGGCTGAGTGACGCTTCTTTCGGGATAATATACCTTTAATAATACCATTCACAATATTTCTTCCAATATTCTTCTAACTATACAAGCGGAAAATGTGTCGGTGTGCCATCGAATAAAATGTTTTGGGAAACTGAATCAGCATGCAGTGATTAGCGGTGCTGTGATAAATCGGACTAGACAGGGATTTCGATTGAACTTGCACGTGTTGGTAGCAGGTAAACATAGAGGTAAACAGCCTCTTCCTATTCTGTGATCCTACTAAAACGAAACTTCCTTAGTGCATACATGAACAGAAATAGAACTTGACTTAAGCCAATTTAATTTGGCTACCGCTGAATAGCATAAACGTTTTATTTTATTAAGGCATAAAGGTAAAATAATTCATTAATCGACTTTGAACATTCCATGTTTATTTTCAGTTTGTTTACATTTTTATAGGATGTAAATCTTCTCATATTTGGATTTTTATAGAAGACAAATGTTCTATTCAAAGTTCACTGAAAAGATTGCCGTTGTTATAGTTTAGTTGCCCTCAAAATAGTTGAGAGATGATTTCTTTTTAACTAAATTGATATGATGTCATCATGACATAATTGTAGACATTAAAATGAAACTATGCCATTTTTTGTAACAAATTTTCCCATACAAATAAATCATTTGGGTTAATTTCATTGCACGCACCTAATTTCATATATTAAATTTCATACTGTTTTAAGTTGTATAATCTGAATTTACGCCAGACAATTTCCTGAAAAATTAAAAAGGAATTTTGTAAATTACAAGGGTTACCTTTTTGTAGTAAATGTTTAAAAACGAGCATTCTGTAGTAAACGATAGTGCATGAAGAGGCCATCCGCCGGAACGCTCTTAATTGTCAGGGATGTATTATGTTATGACTTCTATGTAGATTAATTTTATTAGAACATTTAATTCTTTGATTTACACAAATCTAGAAGGTAGAGTAAAAAAATGTTACTAACCATTCATAGTTCTTTCGATTCTGAAGTTTAGATAGTCGTGAAACAAGTGAATAAAACAAATTCATTTCAGAAAAATGCGTTAACCTTTATAAGATTTGCGTTCTTCTAGTTTCATAATAAGAAGACAGTAGTTATGTGGAAACATTCCGTACATGATTTTATAACTTACATAAAAGTTTGCAAATTAGATTACATGCTGTAATGCATCATTTCCTCCAAAGAAGAAATACTACCTAATGTTAGTATGCCATTTCCATCAGACTGTTTTTCACATTTAGTTTATTGTCATAAATTTCTGATAATGGCATCATGAAATGTTTTTGAAAGAACAAATTGTTTTTCAGCGACATTTGTTTTTAACTAAAGATGAAATCATTTCAATTTTTAACTGTGTTTGCGTTATTATCATTTTTCATTCTCTTTTACATGAAAAGCTTTTGATTGAGATCATCGAAAACAATTTTTTCAATATTGCTCAAATAATCTTCACACATTGATAAGTATATCTTTCTTCTCGTGATGATTTGGATAAGACAATTGGTCTAATATCTTCAAGTCTAAGATTGTTTTTGGAAATAATAATCAATGGCAGTATTACTAAAGAGTACCTTATCAACATTCTCAATATTGTATCATACAGGCAGCAATCTTCAATTCTTTTTACTCTGTAACTTGCAATCTAACCTACATCAACAATAGTTCATCTAGAGAAAAACTTTGACATTTTGTACGAGGCTATTGATTGACCGTATAATAGAAGACAAGATACCGATTTTATAATTTCAGACGCTGTTGGCCACTTCAAAGAAATATAACATGCCACTGATTAAAAAAAAGAAGTTACTCTTCTGTTTTTCTCTCTGAATACGTCGCCGACGTTTTCAAGCAAAATTTAATTTTCCAAAATTTCTGTCACTATATCATTTTCTGTACATCTTGCAAATGGTGTGTTTACACATCCATGGAAACTTGTTTCTCTTGATGTATACTACACGGGCGATAAGTGGCACGTGTTTTGAAACGCCATGTATGAGCAATATGAGTATACTATACACACAAGATGATTTATCTCTTCAGTACTGTAATATATACTTTATTTTGAAAAATCGACTGGTTGGCTTATCAAGAGATCTTCTTTGCTGGAATATCTATGCTCGGTAAGTACTTATTTCTGCATATAGACTTAAAATCATGATCTGATATTGGTCAAAAGTTTCTAAGCTATATACTATATTCGAACTGGTCAATCTGATCGTGGTATGTTTCTCTAACCTTTGCTTTTGAGTCGAGATCACTGAAGATCTCATAGGTCATCAGGTTAAAATTTATTATGACACCAGATCAATTTGCAATTCCAATACTTTTGTCGTATATAATACACAGTATTGTAAACTAGAACGTTTCCTGCAATCAACTTTTCTGTTCAAAAGTTTTTGATCAATGCCGTGCTGGTCATAGTACCAAATCTATCAATCTCAAATTCTCATGGAACAGTTTGTAACACATCGTTCAATAAGTCCCGAGACTAACAACGAAAACAGCATTTTTTTTTTCAAAAATCATTTTTATTCATCAATATAATCTCCTTTTAGAGTGATACAATCTTTCCAACATTTCTATACCATGTTTATAGAAGGATTTATCCTTTGCTTCAAAATAGGCTTCAGTTTCGGCAATGACCTCCTCATTCGAGCCAAATTTTTTTCCCTGGAGCATTTTTTTGAGATCAGCAAAGAGCCAGTAGTCGCTGGGGGCTAAATCTGGCGAATACGGGGGGTGGGGAAGCAAATCAAAGCCCAACTCGTAGATTTTTGCCATTGTTTTCATGGACTTGTGGCATGGTGCATTGTCTTGCTGAAAAAGGATTTTTTTCTTCTTCATGTGCGGTCGTTTTGCTGCGATCTCCTCCTTCAAACGTACCAACAAGTCAATATAATAATCACTGTTGATCGATTTACCTTTTTCCAGGTAGTCAATGAAAATGACGCCATGTGTATCCCAAAAAACAGACGCCATGACTTTGCCAGCAGATTGCTGCGTTTTTGGACGCTTTGGGCGGCTTTCGCCAGCCATGCGCCACTCAGATGATTGCCGATTCGACTCCGGAGTGAAATGATGTATCCATGTTTCATCCATGGTCACGTATCGACGCAGGAAATCCTTTCTATTGCGAGTAAATAGCGATAAACAGCTCTCTGAATCGTCGATTCGTTGCTGTTTTTGTTCCATTGAAAGCAATCGCGGCACCCACTTGGAAAAAACCTTTTTCATGCTCAATTTTTCATGAAGGATTGTAAATACGCTTCCAGATGATATCTGTGTCATTTCTGCAATCTCACGGACCTTTACTTTGCGATTTTTCATTAGGATTTTGAATACTTCACTCACATTTTCCGGTGTAACGGCTTCCAAAGGCCTACCCGAACGTTCCGCATCGTTTGTGTCCGTACGACCACGTTTAAACTCAGCATACCAACGACAAATCGTTGATTTGGATGGAGAGGAGTCCGGGTAACGTTTCTCAAGCCATTGCTGGGCTTCTACGGTGTTTTTACCCATTAAAAAACAATGTTTTATCAACACGCGAAACTCGCTTTGTTCCATTTTTCAAACAAATTACAAAGTGACTTTACTCTAACCTCGATAACTCTGCTGTTTGTGGTCCAATCGACGTGAAATTTTTACACGTTTCATGTGAAGGTTCGCACTCTAGGGAAACGTGGCTAGTTTGGTACTACTAGCACCATCTCTGGGTTAGTCTCGGGACTTATTGAACGATGTGTTATACTTGCAAATTTTGTAAAAGACGTTCTGTACTCTTTCCTCCGTATAATAGTTTTTCATATTTCTACAATTGATGATGCTATCTTAAGTCTGCTGGTTGTTGGGACACCCTGTATGTTCATTAAAGAATTTTTTTTAATTGTTAACAAAGAAAATGGAAAATAAAATAATTCAAAACAAAGAATCTTGATCTTTAGTTTGTCATCAAATATTACTTTGTTACTGTTAACTACCTCAAAATCGAAGATCATGGCCTACTACGAAATGCAAACTTTGATAAGTTCCTGTATAATCTTTTTTTCCATGTGTGTATATTAAATTAGTTGATGAAAGAAGATCCTTGTTTTAAACTATTTTAAGCTTAACGATTAGATCATAGTCTACTATTTTCATATTTTTTCAATCTTCTTTTTATCATTAACCGCATAGAAATTTACGATAAGCAAATTCGTCTAATAATAAAAAAACTTATTCTTACGACATGAATGATGGTGTTAAGCTTGATGATTATATCCATGATATAACTAATTAATTTTTTAATACAATAATCATATCAGAATTATTTAAAATGCACATGGTAAGAATGTAATTTAATTCGATTCTCATTCATAATTTTTTAGCTGGGAACATATGATTCCACTTATTTATTAATTTATAGTGCTTGTAATTTGTTGATTAATTGACTATATTCAGTAATATTGTGTGAATGACCGCGTATATTTTAATAGACTAGGATAAATATAGAGCAAATTTTATTTGACCACAAGTGACAACATTGTTTATTCTAACTGGAAATATCGTCGATATAGCAACAAATTGACTAATAATTTTCTGTTAATAAGAATTCTCTGATATACATTTAAATTATTTTAAACCACAAGATGTCAGATTTAATGAAAACAAATTTAATTATTTTCCGTGATGAAAATTCAGTCGAACCTCGATAACTCGAACTTTTATTTCGAGGTTTGACTGTATTTGTTCTTAGATTGTTAATATTATAGAAGTTATCATTGAACATAATAAAATTCAAATGAGTTCGAGACGCATTTTCTTCAGGGTAGATTGATATACAATGGATGATGCCCAAAGGCGAAAATATATAATCAAAATGTGAATATGCAAATCCATCACTGAACACTAAAGAATAATGTTTGAAAAGTGAGAAATTTAGATTGCTTTATCCTCACTCTTGCTATCTTCTGCGGATACATTCTTATTATCTTATCACAATTGAATTATACTTGCAGTTAGTCATTCCATACAGCATGCAATGCAATAATAAAAATTGCAGATTGCAGTGGCAAATCCAAATTATATACAACATTATTACATCCAAATAATATTTTCAAGGCTATTTTTATTTCTTATCTTGGAAAACGAATTTTATGCAAATTAAATGTCCATACTTGTTAGTTTTCTTGATAATATATTCGAATCAATTACAGTACACACTACTTGAGTGTTTATTATTCAAGTGTTTATGAACAGATCATATTCTTTGGCATACTTAAAGCTAAAGGCATAGGTTTGACATTCAAGGTGTCTTTTAGCATCATATAAATCTATTTTTCGTTTCAGTACCGGACTTAACGTACCAAGTTAACAACCATTTTTACGACAAGGCTTATAGCATTTGGTTTTAGCATGTTGCAGAACATAGTAGTAGCCTTAATAATGCTTTATGGAATTAAAAATTTTTTGACCGAGTTGCATGTTTCCAATTGTTTTCAAATGTCTAACAAGCAAACTAACATAAACAAGTTTTTCGTTCGCTATATTATTAGACAGGAAACTTTTTTCTTACTTAACCAGAACTGTAACTGTTGATATAACGAGATTTCCATTGTTGCAATCTTATTTTTCCAAGATTCTGAATTCTGAAATTCAGTTGTCCAATTCTTATTTGAGAATCGAACTTCTAAGCTAGCACGTTTTCCCTTTTAATCGGCATTAAAAAGTTTCTAGGTTTGTTTTTGCATTTAACCTGAACAGTCGATGTTTTCCTCCATAATTACAAGACGGTGTTCTAAATAATCAAATTCCATTGTCTTGGTCAAGAATGGCCAAACAGAAATTTAGATAGACAAAATAAACAACAAATTCTGTATTAAAACAATATTTCAATATCGTTTTGGAATATTTTTAAGCTTCTTGACCTGCCCTAACGAGAAAAACTTCTGGTGTTTCATTTTTGCAAAAATGAACTTGGCTTTTGGTTTTCGAAAATAATTATTTGGATTTCAACTAGAGTATACGGGATGAATTTCCAAACTTCAGTTTTCATATGTTTCTCAAGACAAGAATGTATTTTTCATGAGCACATTCTGTGCCAAAATTCACAAAGTACAAGCTTGCAATAGAAAGTCAAAATAATTATTTTTGAAGCAAAAAGAACAAATTTACTTACCAGAAGAAAGAAGATAAGCACTTCTTACTAACTAAAATGACGACGCTATCTTCCGTCTGCAGAAATGCAGAAGTAACGAATAAAGCCATAGCGATGGCCTTGCCAAAAACTTTTCAAACGGAATTATACCAATGAATCTATCAAATTTCAAAATCTTCTAGGAGCTCATTAGATACCTTTTGGCGTGCCTTCTTGAGATTTTCAATTTTCCTATCCCAATATTTCCCAACTCGAGACGTTGGCGAATTGTAAACTATAGATATAAGAGGGCCAGTAGGTAAAAAGGTTGAGAAACGTTCTTCTATTCAACAAGATGATAGCGGCCAACTATTACTAGAATTCTAAACTAAAAGTTCAAAATTTTAACTTTTTCTACAATTTTTTGTTTAATTTTCTTACCATAGACGAAATGTTTTCACAATCTATGGCCAATTTAGCAAAAAAGACGCGTTTGCGTTTTTTCTTGAGATGTATCATTTTCCAGTAAAATTTCAAGGTGCAATGGGACTGTTCTTGATAATCTCAATTTAAGTTTTCAAATCTACAATTTTTTGCAGTGGCGTAATAGATATTTTTGAAAGACTGCTACAAAGATTTCGAAAGTAGGAGGCATCCGTTAGTTACAATCATACCAGTAATTTTATTTTAATATTTTACTCTATGTCTAAATTATTAAAACAACAAGCTCTCAACATTAAAGGGTGAGTTTGAAAGGTTTTAAAATTCAAAATGCAACGTTTGTTGGTGGTCAAAAGTTGAAACAATACTCAATCTGTATCTTTTGATTTTATTTATACTGTTACAGTATGTATTCATAATCGTTTTCTTTTCTGGTCATAATTATTTTTAGCAATTCTATGGAATGTTTGTAACATCCGTATCGTAAAGTTTTATTCTGTATTAACTGTCTGTATTTTGTTCGTGCGACAACTGTTACAATACAAGAAGAATTTTAGATTTCCGCTGAGGGCAAAGCACTTTTCTGTTCAAAAAAAAATAATACAAGAAAATTACATTCCCTTTGTAATGTTAATGCGCTCTACAACTCTGTAATATTTACACAAATCTATCTACGAATTCTTAATTCTGTTATTCTTATTAAAAAATACCCTTATCGATATAATTGAAAATCAGAATCAATTAGTCCAATAAATGAATAAACAACGAAATGACAAATGAACGATTGTTTCAAAAATGTTTTTATGTAGAACAGAAGACGTCTCCAACATATACCAAAGAGTTAATAGTTTTATTTTCATGGCGTGTATACGTCTTACTAATGGCCTTGGCCTACTTTGAGAATTGGGTATTTTTATTTTCAAAAAACAAAGACTGACTGTCTACGTTTCTACGATCTGTGAGTTTGAATTAAATATAATTATAGCACTATTTATTTATTGTTTATAATTAATTATGACTAAGATTACTTTTAGTAGTAAATTGACCGAAAATGAATATTCTGATAGATTATATTTAAAAAAATGGAAATCAACGAATTGATTACTTATATTACATTTCCATCATTGGCACCACACTGTATCATTTTGAGTCTGCATATGGTAGTATGTAATTTTTTCGAATAACTTTTTTCATCGTCACATGAGTATTTAAATCTTGAAAGTATTGTTACTTTTTTTGTTTTATTTTTATAAGAAAATAATTATGTCAACTTGACATTTGTGAAAATGTGAGTGTGCGTATTTGTGTGTTTGTTTTGTGCATAGCAATAATTGAAAGAATAACAAAATGAGGAAGTTTTAAATTTGAAGTGTTGCCTTATTGTTATTGGACTTTGGTATTTTTAGATCTTAATGATTTGATTAATAGAATATACAGGGTGAGCCATACACCAAAATAGAATTGTGTAAGTTAATAATAATTGACTTTAATTACATTCAGAATTTTAAATCTGTTAAACTGAATATTAGTTACAATAATAATTCATTCATATGATAATAGATTGTTTACTATGTAATCCTTCAAGAATGTTTCAGTAACGAATTACTAATGCACATAATTTTATTATACGTAATACCTAGTAGTGTTTATGTATTGCATGTTGAGTATCGTGTGTGACAAATCTTCTCGTTATATTTTTAAATATTTTTTTGTGTTTTTTTGTATAAATTAATTACTATAGTTAAATGTCTCATCTTTCCCTTTCCCATTGTATTTGGTAAAAACTAACTATATGCTTTCAGATATAAAACGCCACTTCCTCTTAAATATCATTCGATAAATGTAATTAAATGATTTTACTTACAATACAAAGTAATAATCATTTCATAAAGTCGATAAATTTAAATAAGATAGAAATGCAATATTTTTACCATAGATTAGACTTTCCTTAATATTAACATAAAAAGCAGTTCTATATTACATACATATAAAGCAATTAGGTTTTGCAATTTTGTAATGTAATTTTCTTTCCAATGGCAACGGAATAAAAAAACTACAGAGACTGTTGCTTTTTCCTCTGGTTGTTAAAATATTACAGTTGTCATAAGATATTGATAATAAATTAATTATTGTAAAAAGTGAAATAATACTATCTTGTTAACTTTCTCTACTTGGTATTTTCAAATGAATATTTAGTAGTGGCCAACTTTTTTTTATTGTGGGAGGGCAGTATAATAAAACCTACCATAACGATTAGGAAATTTATTAACATCTTAAGGTCATTCACGATCATTTTTTAATTAAAGAAATTGATTACTACAGTACAGCAGGGTCTAAGCCAAACTATATTGGCAAATTTCCAAATCTCTCTCCTCGTTCTGATGTTAATAGAAGAAGTTTTTAATATTCCACTTGTACAAGAGTAAACTTTGATCTTTATTATTGAAAAATAATTATTTGAAGTTAGTTCAACTATACAGGATGATTGAGAAAAGCAAATCATTATTTTATTGATTTTTCTTAAATGGCACACCATTGAAACAGGGTGAATATTCAAACCTCAATCTTCACCTGTAATTTAGATTTTATCTTTGAAAAATAAGAAAGTTTGATGTATAAGAATGATTTGTACTGAAATAAACAGACAAAATGATAAAATTTCTGATTTGGATTTCTTAAACCACTAAACTAGATAGCACCCATTTTTGAGTTTGCAAGTAATTTAATGTTTTTGCAAAACAAGATTAGAATGTTCTTAACGTTCAGCTTTGAAGGAGTAATCTCCCTTCTAAAATTATTAAAAATTTGACATACCTTTAACTCCCACAATTCAGTGATAATAAGTTATTGTACTGAGAACTTCCGTTTTATTCGGAAGGTCAAGAAATTTTGATAAATAACGTAGGAAACTAGAATCATTTACTACTATCATTCATAAAATTATACCGAAAAGTTAACAAGTAGTAGAAACAAAACTAGATGTCCTTTTCTTTTGAGTTTTTTGTTTTCTTCTTGCATGATGCATGGTGCTAACTGATAAGTGAATTAAATTTGTGAGGTAAGGTGCATAAATCCATTAGATCTGTTATTTTATTTTCATGTTTATCAATGATGATGCCATTACAACTAAAGGTGTTATAGTTTTAAGGTAATTCCAATCATAGTTTTATTAATGTGGTAAAGTAGAAGGTATAAGAGCATCAATTCTTCTTTATTTTACCCTTTTTCTTATCTATTTTATTTTTACTTTTATATCATCTCTCAAGCTCTAAGCTCTATTTGTACCACTTCAACTATTTGTTTTGCTCTGATATCTGATATTTTTTTAAATCATTAGCTGGAAGGTTGTTTGTTTTAAAAACACACACACTGAAAATAGTCAGAAAAAGTAAGTCCAGTATTGAGACAAGTAATAATTTTCGATACATGAAAGAAATTATCATGAAGAATAGTTTGACAAACAAAAATTACATTTTATAAGAGGATCCAGGATGCATGGCTGAAGGAAATATATGAAGAGGCAATTTAAAACTGCTAGAATACCAAAGGAATGGAAATACAATATAATTGCATTACTAATAACACTAATGCACTACAGAGCAAGATGCCTATTCAAAAATAAGAAAGCAAGAAAACATTCAGAGTTACATTATCTCAAAGAAAAATGAAAAAAATCAGAAACCAAACTACCCAATAATGATTAATGAAAATCAGCTAGAATGGAAAGCTATGAATGTTTAGCAAAATAATAATCAATGATGAAAAGGAAGACCTTAGCAAAATTAACAAGACTAGTTATAGTACCAGACAAGCAAAATAATAGTAGGCAAAAAAAAGAAATGACAAGAATGAAGATATAAGAGTGTCTAGACATAAGAAATCTGAAAGGAATGGTAGATCAGAAGAAATGCCTTGTGGCAAACATCAGTGACCAAGTAATTATTCTAAACTTTAAAAAAAAACAAAAGTCTGATGATTATCTTTGTTATCCTTGAATTTTGTACCTACATATGTTGTCAACTTCTGTGAAATAGCTTTAGTTTTTGATTGTTGTCAGAATCTTTTTATTACTCATGGTTTAAATGAAACTGCAACTACAAGCCTCCATCCAATTATTCAGTGTGTGCATCAAAATCTGCAGTGGTATTTATAGAATTAATTATCTGTTAAAATCCTGTTAAACTGTGATATGTATTATGAATTTATAGTACTTACTACTCTTTATATCAATTTCTTTATACGATAGTGAAAGTTTGATTGTAAATCGAAGTCTATCATACTATAGAAGTTGACAATTCATTCTTTATTGTTGAATGCACTTTGATTTGTAAATACAGTAGAAGCTCAGTTATCTAACATAATGTAAAATGAAACCCTTTTGGTTAATCAAGTTTTTGGTAAAATGAAAATTTGATTATTTTAGATAAAGCTGTGTTTCAATTAATCGAGACCCATATAGTTGAGTTTCTATTATGAATAGTTACTAAATAAATATACTTGTGAAAATTTAAAATATTTTGTACTGTAGTAAATATCTCTTTCACTGACTTCAAGCTTGATTCAAGAGTCGAATGTAAACAAACTTGAAAGCTTTTTTAAACATATTATATTATACATAGTTTCATTTTTAGAGGATTTCTGCTTATTTTATAAATAATTCAATAACAAATTTCTCACTTAAATAAAAACAGATGTGAATAAAATCTTCCTTTTTACTACTAGTCTACCTACTACATTATAATAAAAACAAACAACTCTAAACGTTTATACACTGATACCATTATCAGAATTTATACAGTAGAAAGAACCAAAACCTTTTGTTAAATTAAAATCTACAACAGTCTATGTATGAACAATAAATATTTTTAATTATTTTTGTTTGTAGGTTTTGTGTAAAGGGGGTGAGGGTTGTTGAACCGCCATGTCTTGCCGAACATCAATGTGGAATTTAGCTACTCTTTTCTCAATATTTTTAGGATTTTATAGTAGGTATAAGCACTAATATATTTAATACTTTATAACACTTTACTTGTTTTATATAGATTATGTACCAGTTCATAGTCAGTATGGTGGTGCAAGAGATCGAGTTAGAGGAAATCCTACAAGAGGTACTGATTCTTATTTACTTTTAAAAATAATTTTTAGTTATAGCTTATTAAAAGTTGAGGTTATTGTTTAAATTTGATTAGTGTTCGAATGTAAGTGAGTTTACACATTTATTTTATTTAGTCCCTTTAGTACTGAGAGGAGATCAACCTCCACCCCCTGACACAGATCGCTTTGAAAGCCCTGAAGAAATTCATCCTTTGACTGATCTTTCAACACATTGGCATCGTCGAGGTCAGATGTTATTAAAGATCAGTAGTTAGGTATATGTTATATTCTAATTCAGATTTTTTTATTTCGTTTTTAGGTTCATTTTAATGATTTTCCTGCATATTTTTAGCAAAAACGCCCCAATTTGAGCAAAACCCCAAAGCATGTGCTGAATTGTGAAAACCCATTTTTAACCTCAGTTTTCTAATTCACATTTTTAAAAAACATCAAATTTTAGGCAAAATGATCCTGTTTTCAAGTTTTTTCCGTGGAAGCTTTTAAAAATTAAAAATATCATGAAAACTGACCCATTTTTAGGGGTTTAAAAGTTTAATTTAACAGACTCGATAAAAAAATTGATTTAGCAACGATTCAAACAATGAATTGTTTTTACTGAAAATATGCATGAATATCGTTAAAATGATCCTGAAAACAAAATAAAAAAATCTGAGTTAGAATACAACATATACCTAACTACTATTAAAAATGATATAAAAACCATCAATTCCATGCTACATCCTGAAATCATACCAAAATAGTGAAATTTAAGAACCTTCTTTGAAAATCACTAGAATTTTATAACTGAATAAGGGTCCGTTTTTAAATAGTAATTTTGATTATGAACCTCTTGAAGGTCTTTTCTTATATAAATGGAGAACACACAACCAAAAGCTAGAAGCGAAGATGTGAATAAATTAGGTTCATTTCTTTTTGTGTTAAACATTAGAAAAGAACTATTTAATGTTTGAATTATCAATTTCCACTCTCTGGTAAGATTGATCCCAAAGATGAGGATGGAACTGGAGATCTGTAAAAATAAAACAACCGTCACAACAATAACACTACTCTTTGGTTTTTCTTACTCTAGCTGATATAAATTGTTTTGTTATTTCTTGTGACTGGAAATAAATTATAATCTTTACTAGTCCTGGCTATTGAATATCAACATGATTTTGACTGCGGTTGGTTATGGTTGTAGATTCTATGAGATAATTCATAGTGTTTCCTATTTATAAAACAGCCTGGTCTGCTTGGACGATTGTCTCAAGAAAAATTGGCATTGTTAATTGAAACCTGTGCATTGTTTATAAAAGGCATCGTTTGTACTCTTCGATTTCTCAAAGACAACTGAAACAGCTTTAGTGTGATTTTCACTCTACGTCGATTTTCTTCCATATTTTGTATTATCTGTAAATGATAAAGAAATACAAAAAAGTCAGGTTTCGGAGTGGACATTATATGGAAGGTAACCTCAATTTTGAAAAAATAATATTAAATTAAACTGCAAATGTGTGAACCATAAAACAAATTACTACATTTCTGCAATTTGGAACAAAAAACCCAATAATATCCAATACCTACAATTCCACACTCATTTCTTTTAATTTTCTCAGGTAAGTTATTACTGCCTGGCAAAGCCAATCCAGAGGTGTAGCTGATGTAATAAACATTTCTAAAATTCAGAATATTTAAGTTCTTATGTATCGTCTTATATCTCAGTTTGATTGAGCATGTAGTATTAAATTTCGAACTTCCTTTTCAGATAAAACTAGTTGTACACCTCTATTATTTTTTATACCATCAAATATTTTATTTGCATTCTGTATCTGTTTTTAAAACTTATTTTAGATTCAGATTAATCTTTCCACCACTATTATTAATCCAAGCCTTCTTTAATTTCTGTTTTTGATATCCAGACAGTTCCATTTAATTTCGATATTTAAATAAAGAGAATTGATATGTAGTATTGAAATGTACAAGTGGCATCTCCTTTATTTTTTCTTTGGCTTGCTGTTTAATTACATCAGCCATATAGTTTTCATTTTCAGCTTGTGATTTTTCAATCGACTCCATCTGTCTAACTTTTCTTTTAAAGTATCATCATGATATTGTTTCTCTTTAACAGTTTTATACCAGAATTAACAATACAATATAAAACAGAAGCAATTATAGGAATAGCTGCTTGCCAAAAACCACCAGTATGATTAAACTTGTATGGATGACTTGGATCTTGATAAAACAATAAAATTTTTTTACTCAGTTTAGGATATTTTCTTATGACATCTAATGCTGTCTTTAATAACGATTCCAATTCTGATTCATCAATCAATCCTATTGCCAATTTTTTTTTAATTTCATAGCATTTGTAACAACCCAAGTCCAGAATTTTTTTAATTTACTTGCATCTTGCAAAGTTTTATCAGATTTTCTAATCTCACTATATGGAGCATTTAGATTTTCATAATAAAATAAATCGTATTCCTTGCACGCTTCATCTAATGGATTTATTCCTTTCCACCCTTCCCTTAATCTCTTGGATACATTTGTAAAAGAACCCCAAGCAATATATCCTGGTATATGCGGTTCTGAAACTACACCAGTCATATTATTTGAAAGTTGATTTATTAATCCACTACTTTTCTGAATCTTCAATAAACTAGCCTTTCTGGTTTGTGAAGCTTCATGAGTGGGATTTTTAATCCATGAGTTTTTTCATGCATCTCTTCCTATAATTCACTCAGTTTGAATGTTTATTTGATGCAGGTCCTCTTTGTGGATCGTTATCTCTATAAATTGCATTAGTTTTGTAAACCAAGAATTAATAATTTTGAATGTCATTCTCACTATAAATTTTTTTAAAATTTTCTGATACTCGTTTCTCTGTTAACAGTTTCATTAGTGATTCTGTGAATTTAATTTTTACATTTTTCATCATGTATGATAATTTCATCATTATTTGTTACATTTACAGGTTGATCATGAATCTATCATCATCATCTCTATCATGTCTTAATTTTTATATTTATTGCATAAAGAACATCCTTCTCTTTGTATTTTGGGTGACATGGGAATAATTGGAGTTTGAGGTTGTGATTCATAAGCGGAATTTAAAAAAATACTGTTTTACCACTACCTGATTCACCAACTATACTTCCACGTGATACATCTGGAAAAAATCCTGTACCTGTTTTACATTTATTACTAAAATTAAAGTGAGGGATTTTTAGCTTTCTACTCATTTATAATAAATGGAGATGTATCTAGGGAAACGATTATGTGTATAGAAAGAGTTCATTTTTATAAAAATATTGGAATAGGATTGAGTTGTGGAAATTTAATATTTAGTACGTCTAGTCTATTTGGATTTGCTTTACCTGTATTAAGTTTACTAAGTTTAGGAGCCGGAGTAATTACAATATTTGACAAGTCTTTAAAAATATCTGAACGAACTACAGAATATAAACTAGTTTGCAAATTTTATAAACAAATGATTTGTTTATTCAAAGCTGGCAAAATATCTGAACAAGAGATTTATATCAAAGAAAAAGAGTTTATTGACAATATTCACTTTTTTCTCAAAGAAAGATATATGAAACAAGTTGGATTAAACGGATATTAAAATATTTTATTTTATTAAATATTTTTTCGGTGGAATCATTTGATGAGTTGATTCAAAATATGAATTTATTGGTTGAAATATAATTCCAAACTTTTATGAAGGGAGTAAGTGACCCTCCCTATTAAAATTAATTAAATTTTTAGTAAATATTATATCGGATTCACAGAATTGAAAATCATCAGACGATAATATTCTTTTTATCAACCCATTGATTACGAGAATTATCAAAACTTAGCCATTTAACATATACCTTATTTCTTTTTTTTCTCAATAGTTGGTTTTCCTTAATTCCTCTGTATACAATCGTTCTTTAATTTCTTATCCAGTTATATCTTTTAAAATATAAAATTTGGATTGCCTTCCACAACTTGTATATAAATAGTTCTGTACTCCAAATACCTGTATATCCCTTTCCAAATATTCCTATCAGTTTACTAACTCGAACTATATCCCCCACTTTGAATTTGTTTTTTTTACAGATCGATTTGGTTTGAATACCTTATCGTAAATAAATTCTTCATTTTTTCATTAACCTCTACCGTATGTTTAGTATTGTTGTATTCATCAACAACTAGATCAAGCATTTTTGATTTTTGTAATTTAAAATATTTTATATTTTCTTTTTCACATTTTTCTTGTATGGTTCTAATGACTCATTCAACTACTGTTGCTTTGGTTTCTCTGTTGTATGTATGATAATAATTAATTTCGTTATTTTTACAATATTTACTAAATTCATCTGTAAATTCTTTTCCTTCATCAGTCTGTAGATTTTTTTGTTTTTTGAAGATTAAATATATTTTAGTCTTGGACGATTTATTTTTTATTATCCTTGTTCATATAAATTTTGAAAATACATCCATCATAATGAATACAATTACATCAGCTTGATATAAATCATACAAACTATACGCAAGTGTTTTTGATTTTTTATAGTTTCTTCTAGCAGATTTGTGTATTTCTTCAATAATGCCCTCTCTTATAGACATTTAATAATAAAAATAACTGTAATAGAGATTACAGTTATGATAGGTAAAATGAATTTAAATTTCTATTTTCTTTTTTCAATTGAATTTTTTAAGTTTGCCATGTCTAATAAATTTTCTGTTATCATTTATTAAAGTTTTCTCTAACACTTGGTATACTTGATTTAGTTATAAAGTCTTTTTTAATTATTAAATTAATTTTTTGTTCAAAAGATTGTTTACTCATTTATTATTAATAAAAATGTGAACCTTCTCGGTTAATGACCATCATTTTTATTTGATATATTTTTATTAATTTTACAGAGCATAGTCATACTCTCTGAATTTTTTAACTTTTTTCTAAAAACGCGATTGAAATTTACGATCGTGTTAAATTAGGTGTTGACCTTAAGAGACAACACCTCTATAATGTCCATAAGGTAACGTATCTATTTCATCTACTAAATATCTTTTATCATCATACAGAGATAGGGCTATTTTATTTATTTTAACTGTGTATAATGTTATTTCTTTTGAAATTATATTATATACAGGTTCTTGTGTTTCTTTCGTATTCAATAGACAAACTTTATACATTTCAAATTTCATAAATCATATTTTGGTTTTAACAAGTTGGAATAGAATTTAAACATTATTTATTTTAACAACTCCAATACAACAAAGCCTCTATATATTTTTGGTTTATTTCTGTACACCAATACATTTTCATTATCTATTATATATCTATCCCTATACTCTTTACATCTTTTAAATTGTACATATCTATTAAGTAATTTTATGCCACATCTATTTCTCACATTTTCCATTTGTTTTTCATATACAGAGTTATTTATAAGTTTGAAAAAGTTTTTTTCAAATTCATTCGTATCTGTTTGTCTTAGTTTAGTATTTAAATCAATATATGGTTTCAACCAAGTCTTTTGTTTAAATGAAAGTACATTTTTTTTGTTTGACTCCACCTTTTGCTTGTGTGTTCTCCATTTATATAAGAAAAGACCTTCAAGAGGTTCATAATCAAAATTACAATTTAAAAACAGACTCTTATTTAATTATAAAATTCTAGTGATTTTCAAAGAAGGTTCTTAAATCTTAATATTTTGGTATGATTTAAGGATGTAGATGGAATTGATGGTTTTATATCATTTTTAATAGTAGTTAGGTACACGTTATATTCTAACTCTGATTTCTTTATTTCGTTTTCAGGGTCATTTTAACGATTTTCATGCATATTTTTAGCAAAAACAAAAATCTGAGTTAGAATATAACATACACCTAACTACTAAGATCTATATGGTAATGGGTGCGGTGTGGACATAGTAGATTCCTTCACTAATGTTTTAATTTCCCATTTATATAATTTAATTATTAATAATTTCAGAGATGGTGATGGTTCTTGCCATAACTAAGTTACTTAACAAAGCTTGACTTTTATTTTTATAAATTTTTTAATATTTTTGTATAATATTTTAATTATTTATTATTTATACAGGATACATACCAGTAAAATTACATCCATGTGAACAAAGTTCGTGTTACCCTGCAACGGGTAATTTATTGATAGGACGTGAAAAGCAACTACATGCATCCTCAACATGTGGTTTATACGAGCAACAGAGATATTGCATAGTTTCACATCTTGAAGATCCTAAGAAATGTTTTTGGTGTGATGCAAATCCCAAAGATCCAAAACTACATATTTTAAGCCATAATATAAGTAATATCGTTTATCGTTACTATTCAGGGTAATAATAATAATAATTGTGAGACAGAATTAGCACTGAATAAGTCTATTTTAGTACCCGTCGTAAATCTTGGTGGCAATCAGAAAATGGAAAAGAGAACGTAACTATTCAATTAGATTTAGAAGCTGAATTCCATTTTACTCATTTAATTATTACATTTAAAACATTTCGACCAGCTGCAATGTTAATAGAAAGATCATATGATTTTGGAAAAACATGGCAGGTTACTATATTTAATTCTAGAAAACTTTAGGCAGAATTTAAAAATGTGTTTTTTAGGTGTATCGATACTTTGCCTACAATTGTAACGAAAGCTTTCCTGGTGTGCCAATAAATGCAGAAAATGTAAAGAATTTAACAGATGTTGTGTGTGAAACAAGGTATTCACAAGTAGCACCCTCTACTGATGGTGAATTAATCTACAGAGTTCTACCTCCGTGGATGCATATAGATAATCCTTATTCACAAGAAGTACAGAATTTATTAAAAATGACAAATTTGAGAATTAATTTTACAAAATTACATACTCTTGGAGATGATTTATTAGATAAAAGAGAAGAAATACAGGTAACAAACTAAAAAAAACCTAAATCTACCAGTTTATATTTCCTAGATTGTGATAAATTGTAATAATGAAAGCTTTAACCCAAAAAAAGTCAAAAGTGAACCTATAAATAGAAAACAAGATTTATTTTGATAGACATAAAGTAACATGAAATATCTTATAGGAAAAATATTATTATGCTATAAGTGATATGGTTGTAAGAGGATCTTGTTCATGTTATGGTCATGCAAATCGTTGCTTGCCTCTTCCTGGAATGGAACCAAAACCTGATATGGTACATGGTAGATGTGAATGTACACATAACACTAAAGGTTCAAATTGTGAAGAATGTGAAGATTTCTTTAATGATTTACCTTGGAGGCCAGCCATTGGAAAACAAACAAATGCTTGCAAAAGTAAAACAATTAAGATATCAAATCTTTGTGTATATCATCTTTCAATAATTTTGTAGGATGTAATTGTAATAATCATGCAACCAGTTGCCACTTTGATCCAGCAGTATATGAACAGACAGGAAGAGTAAGTGGAGGTGTATGTGATGGGTGTCGACATAATACAATGGGACCAAATTGCGAACAATGTAAACCATTTTATTACAGGGATCCTCTTCGTGATATCCAAGATCCAGAAATATGTCGACGTATGCTACATTGCTATAATCTTATTTTATAATTAGATAATCGTTATTTTTTTTAAGCTTGCGATTGTGATCCACATGGTTCTTTAGATGGAGGCATTTGTGATTCTATAACAGATATAATAAATGGATTAGAAGCTGGTCGTTGTCATTGTAAAACTAATGTGGAAGGTCGACGCTGCGACACTTGTAAAAATGGTTTCTGGAATTTTGATGCTAATAATCCTAATGGCTGTCAATCTTGTACATGTAGTACCAAGGGAACAATTGATAATCAAGGGTGTAATGTTTATACTGGAGAATGTACATGTAAACGTTATGTGACTGGCAGAGACTGCAACCAGTGTTTGCCTGAATATTGGGGATTGTCTGATAAGCGAGATGGTTGTCAACTTTGTCATTGTGATCCTGGTGGATCATATGATAACAGTTGTGATGTTATTACTGGACAATGTAAGTGTAGGGAACATATGACAGGAAGACGGTGTGATATACCTCAACAACAACATTTTACTGCTAGTCTTGATTTCTTATTATATGAAGCTGAATTGGCAAAATCTTCTGCTGTAAGTAGGGGATTTTAATTGTAATTTTTAACAAATAAAACTATATTATTATAGAGTTGTCAAGTAGTAATTCGAGAGCCATATCGAGATGGACGTACAAACACATGGACAGGAACTGGATTTGTGAAAGCTCCAGAAGGTGCTTTTGTAGAATTTACAATTGATGATATTAAAACATCAATGGAGTATGATGTTGTTATTCGATATGAACCTCTTTTACCTGATAAATGGGAGGATATTACTGTTACCATCATAAGACCAGGTCCTATAGATCACACTGGACCTTGTGCTGGGGTACATCCATCAGATGACATTAAAAGAGTTTCATTACCATCTAATAGTCGCAGTGCTCCAGTTTTCCCACCAGCTTGTTTAGAAGCTGGCCAAGTTTATAAAGTTCGTTTAGATTTCAATAGTTATGCATATGATAAACCATCACCAACTGCAGCGGTTTTAATTGATTCAGTAAGTTTGCTTGTTTTGAGAATTGAATGAATAATTATTTTACACATAATTTAGATTGTATTGGTACCACGAATTGAAGCTATTCCATGGTTTAATGGAACTGCACCAGGAGAATACACCAAGCACCATTGTTCTATTGCAGTAATGTCTAATAACAAAGAGAGCATCTCTGATGTTTGTAAGAAATACCATAACAGTATTGCAGCATACGTGTTTAATGGAGCGTTATGTAAGTAATTTTAATTACAAAATAGTCTCGTTAACACAGGCTGTAGATTTTTATAAACATAAAGTATATAATTACTGATGCTTTAAATTATAAAAATACAAAATTAAATTCTAAATTTTTTTTTGTAATCAGGAGGTCATTGCAAAATTAAGTACTGAAGTCTAGACAAGTATTTTTGAACTTAAATTGGTCTAGTTATTTAACAAAATAATGAGCAATTTCCAAATTTTCCGCTTGATTTATAGATGAATAAGCAAAAATTTCTAGGTTAATTGTAGGAAACAAACATCTTTATGAAAATAAAATATATCATTAGATGCAAATTAACGACAATTATTAATTAATGCACAAAAGAAATAAAGATGAGAGAAAAGAGATAGCTTTACAATTATCATAGAGACATATTAGATGCTGAAAATTAATGTAAGATACATTTGAACAAATAATACCTCAATGAAGATCCATGGCACAAAATGATAAGATATTTTGATTCTGAACAGTTAACCCTGAAAATATCATTTTTCAATTCTTTTTTAGATCAAAAAAACATTTTATCCCATGATTATTTAAAACTGCATTAACCTTTTGTAAAAAGCATCAAATGATGATCGAGTAATAAATTTTCAGTTGTGAAATTTTTTATTTATCTAATGTCACTGACACTAGTTAATACTATCTTTTTAGTACCTACATTTACCGAATTTGTTTATGTTTTCTTCTAGCATGTCAATGTCACCCAACAGGATCAGTTAGTAAATTATGTCAAGAATATGGAGGAAATTGTCTGTGTAAACCTAATGTAGTAGGAAGACGCTGCGACAGATGTGAACCAGGAACATATGGTTTTGGACCTGAAGGCTGTCGAGGTTACATAATATAATATTACATACACATAAAAAGATTATTATGTTGAATTATTTTTATTGTAGCATGTGATTGTAACAGTATTGGAGCACTGGATAATTTCTGCAATGTAACGACTGGTCAATGTAAATGTCGAGCAAATACATATGGTCGTGAATGCGATCAGTGTCGCACTGGTTTTTGGAATTTCCCTAACTGTCAAAGATGTGATTGTCATGGACATGCAGATGTATGCGATTCTCGCACTGGAGCTTGCATTAATTGTAGAGATAATACAGAGGGACATACTTGTGATCGTTGCATTGAAGGATATTATGGCGATCCACGTTTAGGTGTGGATATTCCTTGTCGACCTTGTCCTTGCCCTGGCGTTGAAGGGTCAGGTCATAACTATGCATATCGCTGCTCTTTAGATCCTTACACCAAGGATGTAATCTGTGAATGCAAAGAAGGATATTCAGGTATTTAATAAAATGTTTGAATTTTAATAGTATTTATACAAACAGCAACAACAACAAAATATTTAAGTCAGGTTGGCTATGAATATAAAAACGTCTCTCTTGGCTTACATAATACATATAACATTGACATAATGAACATGAAGATTTTATTTAGAAACTGCCAAACTCAACTTTTTAAAATGTAGTTTTACCTAAGACAACGAGATTCTCATGATTAAAAACTGAACATCACTTGTCAACTTAACTGTTTTAAGATTCCTATCCTGCTGAAACTATAGTATCTGTAATTTAATGTTACTCTGGCTGTTTTAAGAAAGCATAGTATTTTGGTTTTACTGTTAGTCTTTTACCTTTTTTCTCTTAAAATAATAAAAGACCAAATTAGCCAAAATTAGGCTATGCATAAAAGAATAGGTACTATCAGTGATGGCTGATGACCTAACTTCATGATGGACACAGATCACTTGACTGGTTAAATCTTCTGTGTAACTTTAGCAGTTTGTAATCACTCGGAAGTTAGGTCATTGGCCAACACTGAATACCATGTGTTAATATATCACAGTTGATGATAAATCCTAATTAAATAATACACAGTGTGATATAGCAATGTAAATAATCTTACTCTGTCAATTAGCACTGGGAATAAAAATATCGATATATTGACTAGCAATATTTCTTTCTCTGAAAATATTGCTATGTTGGTATTATGAAATATCGATATTAGTTTTTTATTTATAATTTAGAAGTATAATTTAAAGACAAATGGAAATACTTATCAATTGATAAAAATATTGATATGCCAAATATTATTGATATTTGACATTAAAATCTCAATATCACCCAGCCTTACAGTCAATAGTAAATGCATTCACAAATACAACTCTTTTCCTGAATAAAGAAAAACCTCTTTGATAAATCAGAAAATCTAGACCTTATACATACTTTTTTTGTATTAACATTATTAATTTGTAGGATCTAGATGTGATGTCTGTGCTGATAATTATTATGGCAATCCAGAAGTTCCTGGTGGCAGTTGTCAACCTTGTGATTGTAGTGATAAAATAGATTTATTAAAACCTGGTAATTGTGATCCACATACTGGGAAATGCTTGCAATGTCTTTACAATACTACAGGCGATCATTGTGAAGTTTGTAGCCCTGGATTCTACCGATATGATGATAATGATGTCTGCCAACGTAAGTTTCTAAGAGGTCCTTGCACATAAAGTAATACTACTTAATTATACCTTTTGTTTATATTTTTTTAAATAAAAGTAAAAGATTAAATTATTGTAAGACATGTTAGCATCAACATCAACACAAAAATTACTGACACAGTATAGCAGAAAAAAGAGGATGTTGTGTTAATATAAATAATTTTAGAAAAGATAGTTACAAAATTATCTAAATGTTCTAATTTCTAATTTACACAGATGATAAAGATACATGAAGCAATATGTTGACATACTGATAAGATTAAATTTTATGTTATTTAGTTGAGACTGTGATATTATTTAAGATGATTTTTAGCATTTTGAGTGTTTTATTTTTTACTTCTGTTTCTATTGCGGGTTTGCAAACAAGTATGCAGAATGCAGATATGTTCTTTTCTAATAAAATTGAATAAATAACTTGAATAATGCAACTTCTGTGCTTTAAAATAATCAATTAAGAGTTTTAAATTGTAGAATGTGTCTGTCATATGCTGGGAACGAATATTGCTGCTGGGCCCTGCAATCCTCATACTGGGCAATGCCACTGCTTCCCAAATGTTGTTGGTAAAGAATGTGATCAGTGTGCTGTAAATCATTGGAAGATTGCTAGTGGATCAGGATGTGAATCATGTAACTGTGATCCTGTTGGTTCAGAAAGGCAACAGTGCAATTTGGTATTTTTTTGTGATTTTTAACTTGAGAAAATATAGTATTAACCAACTATTAACTTATAGTATGATGGCCAATGTGATTGTAAAGAAAACTTTGGAGGAAGACAATGTAATGAATGTAAAGCTAATTATTGGGGAGATCCTAAGCGTAATGAATGCTTCAGTAAGTTTAAAAGAATTAAATTCTCTTTCTAGAAAATTTTGAAATATAAAATTTCAGAATGTCAATGTAATATCCATGGATCAGAAACATTACAATGCAGTCGAAAGAATGGTGCTTGTGTTTGTAGATTGGGAATTGGAGGTTTTAACTGCGATGAATGTGCAAGAGGTTATTTGGGAGCTGCTCCTATTTGCAGTCCATGTGGCGAATGTTTTGATAATTGGGATCGTATTCTACAAGGACATAGAAGTAATTATTTATATAGATAATTTAAGAGAAGAAATAAATTTTTATATGAATTTATAGATGTTACATTGCAAGTGATTGACAGAGCTAAGAATATTAAAAAGATAGGAGCAACTGGAGCCTATACTACAGAATTTGATGAAATGCAACAACAACTGGATGAAATAGAAGCATTATTGAACAGCACAAAGTATATTAATGTGGATTCCATTGAACAAAAGTTAATAGATTTGAGAAGACAGATTAATGAAACAGAATCAGGACCTTTACAAGATTTATATGGTTTATTAGATAATGCAACACAAGGCATTACATTAGCTAACATACAATTGCAGCATTTAAAAGATGGCAAGAATAAGTTGCAACAAAGGATTAAAGAACTTGAGGGAAATGGAACAGCATTACAAGAAGCTGATGTTCAGGGTGCTTTGAATCTAGTTCACAATGCTAAAGAGAAAGCTGATATTGCAGCACATAAAGCTGAACGTACTCAAGTAATTTTACTTTATCTGTTTTTTATGTGAATAAGTAATAATTATTTAAAACATTATTTGTAGGAAACTGTCAATTATGCAGAGCGTCAGTGTAAAGCCACAGAGAATTTGGTTAATATTACTGAAAAGGAATTTAAAGAGATGCAAGACAATAATGAACAAGCATTACAAGAAATTAAGAATAATTTGACAAAACTGAACAGCATAATACCAGATTTAAATCATTTAGTATGTGATGGTCGAGGAGATCCATGCGATCCCATATGTGGGGGTGCTGGATGTGATAGTTGTGGAGCTGCAATTTCTTGTGAAAATGGAGCCAAACAACAAGCTGAAAGTGCTTTAAGTTTAGCTAACAAGACTGAATTTGTTTTAAGAGAAAAAGAAGCCAAAGCTAATGATTTTATTAGAAATGTATGTAGTAACATTAAAATAAGAGCGATCCTAAAGGACGTAGTATAAAAGTAACTTATTGTAGATCTTGGAAAAGCTTATACTAATCCTTTTAGAATCAACCTGTTTATAATAAGATTTGTTTTGTATAGACTATAAACACTCAGTTTATTTATAGGTAACTCAATTAAATACAACACTAGCCAAACATCTTTCTCAAAATGCTTATGATAAAGCATATGAAGCATTTTTGGAATCAAATAGTTCATTAGATGAAGTAAATACTCTTAAACTACACATAAAGGAATTTCTAAGTCAAAATCATTCAACTCCAGAAGATATCAGAAAAGTGGGCAATGCGGTATTTATCTTATTTATTTGTTCAACATAACAATTTAGTTTTAAGCAAATATTCCCAGCAGCTAACCACTTGAAGGCAATTTTAAGTTGTTAACTGGCAGGTTTCTAAGGAAACAGTTCCAAGTAGTTATTTACCAGAATGGGACATGCTACTTCCCAGCGACTCAGAATTCTTAGAAAGAAGCATCCATGTTATTATCCTCTTAGATTTTATCACCTATCCCAAAGTGTAATACCTTTTAATCTCAGAAGTTACAAATTTAAACACTTGTCTCACCACTAAATCCATACATTACTAATCCTGAAGAAACACACTGGTTAAACTTTTTAAATCACCAGAGACATTGCTTATTTCTATCTATATCGATCTGAATCTAGGCAGTCTTTAAAGATTATTGTAGAACTTTTAATGTCTCATTTTATTTGAAACTATAATAAAAATTATTTGCAGGTTTTATCAAAAAAAATTCATCTAAAACCAGAAGCAATCAAGGAGCTTGCTAGAAAAATTAAGGAAACTGTAGAATCTCTCACAAATATTGATCCAATTATAGAGGCTACTGCAGATGATTTGAGAAAAGTGCAGAAACTCAAGGAAGATGCTGATAGAGCAAAGTAAGTATAAGATATTGAGGATCTAATATCAAAGAAGCGTATGAACCAAAAGTTAAATTTAGAGGAAAAGAAAGAGAAACATTTATAAATAAACTTTTAGATAAAATATTTGTAATCTATACTGCAAAAAACAAGCTGTTGGTTGATACAGCCCTCTGATTTAAGACCCTCGATATGGTTTAGAATTCTCAATGTAATCCTAATTAACTTATTTTACAGAATGCAAGCAACTGAAATATTGAAAGTGGCTGAGGAAGTGAGGGAAGCTTTGTCAAATAGCAGTTTAGCGCAAGAACATGCTGGAATTGCAATAATCAATGCTAAACGAGATATTGATGAAGTTAATTCTCTCCTGGATAAGGTAGCTGAACCATACATACACATAGTAGTAATTAATTTTTTTATTGTCTCATATTTATCTAGATTGGAAATACTACAAGTGATGCTCAAATAAGAACTAGTGAGACATCGCTTCAAATAGAACAACTAGCAGATCGATTAAAACAACTTCAAACAAAAATAACAAAGGACGAAGTATTTGCACAACGTGTTATAGAAGAATCGCAAGAAATTCATAAGGAAGCTAATGATACACATGATAAATCTGAAAAGTTACTTAATCAATATCAACAAGTTAGGAAGGAGTTAGAAAGTAAACTAAGTAAGGTTGAAAATTCAAAAGCTAGAGCAAATGATTTGTTTAATCGAGCCTTCAATTTGACAATTAAAATAAAAGAAGCAGAAGCTAGTATTGATAATTTGAAGAACACTCCTGAAGCTCTTCTTAGAAGTTTGGAGGATAATATACAACAACTAATACAGGAAATGAAACAACATAATGAGAAAATAGCATACAAAGAATCTTATTATAAAAAATGTACTTAGCACATACATACGTTCACTGCCTTTTAGGTTTAAATTTTAATATACCTATATTAGGAATTAATATTCTTTTTTGTAGATTTATAAATCGTTCTGCTTGTACATATTTTTCTATATTGACATTGTATAAGTTTCATTTATACTACTACTCTTAGTAATAATTATTTTATATGAAATTAGTTTTATAAAGAATATATATTTTGAAACTGAAATTTATGTGAATTCATTTTAACTTCTGTGGATTTTATGATAATACAAACAAACTAGAATTTTTTTAATTTTACTGTTTTCTTAATAATAAAACAATACCCAAAGTATGTTATTAACACTTCTTCTTCTTTAAAGTTTATAATATTCACTCGACATTTAATAAATTTAATATTAGGAACTAAGCTGGTCATGCACTGATCCAGAAAATGGGTGTGCACATTCCTATAAAAAAATAGTGTAAAGTAGAGATAGCCTAAATGCTGTACTCATTTTTTTGCCAAATACATCAAAAGTTAAAAGATTTATTTCCGAGACATGTGCTGAACATTCAATAGAACATTGTTTCAGGCTGTACCATTTTGTTGTATTAAGTGAACCAATTTACCTGATGTTAAAATGTGACAGTATCTGATACTGAATGCTTGATATCCAGATTTCTGGGCTTTTCTGGAATGCTCTGAGGATTTTAATAATTTAAATATTTAGCAGAAGAACAATAGCTTCAGAGTAATGGTAAGTAGTATTTAGATCATATAGCAGATAGTGGGATATGAGATAAGAAAATATTTGAGACCATGTAAAAACTTTCGGAATTATTATATTAACGCAAAACAGTTTTAACATCGCAAAAAACAATAACATTAAGAGACCCTTCATGTAACCATGATGACATTGCTGCACCACTGAGTTGAAGGCCCCATAAAAGAATTTTGCAGAGGGCACACTCATGCCTACTTATGTCTGCCACTGGAGAAATAAACTTAAATTCATTTTTATAATGCAAAACATTTTTGCTGACTGACTCAGTGTTGCTTAACTTACCTAGTGATGGTTTGGTGCATATACTACCTAACCGAATTATTAAATAGCTTCTTGTTCTTTAGCAATTTTACGCAATTTAAAATAAATCGCTCTATAGCGGTATTAAGGAAAGTAGTAACGTACACTGTTAACAATGAATTTAACCAGTTGGAACCACAAATGCTACAGTGGGGAATGACCATTTAATAACATTCTCGAATTGAACAATGCAGATAAATTATCTGTAACTGCAAGATAGAATTAACCTAAAATGCCAACTATTCTTAAAATTGTATTTTTGAAAATCAAATGCAGTTTTTTTATCACTAATTTGAGATTCTGTGTTTGTTTATTTGTGTGTGAATACAGTTTGCAAGCACTATTTTGAAAATTGTTGGCAATTTTGGGACAATTTGTATAATATGCAATATGTTTGCATAATATTGTTCTAAATTTAATTGTGTGAATGTGGTGGGATATACTACCTCACAGACGGTGAATGTTATTTTTCTCTGTAGCGTGCAATGACAGATTTCTTCTTTATGACTTTACCAGCTTTGACAACACAGTATGACTTAGTTTCAAGTTACCAACAGTATTGCTACTTACCGTTTTCAGAGAAATGTATCTCTTTTGCAATTTTTACAAACCAAAACTGAAATATTTTAGCTTTACGCCAAAGTAGGGGGTTGCAATCCCAGATCTATTTCAAGTCCAAGAAGGACCACTACCCTTCAGAATCCAAGGACCCAAGTCTGTGTTTCAGAGTCCAGTCTAAAAAACAAATTTTTTCTTAAGGACATTTTAAGCCAGCCACCTCTCAAGAGATTTTGACAAGACAGATGGACCAACAAGATAAAAATCAGAAAATCTGATAGGCCCAGTAAATCCTTATTAGATTTACAAATTACTAATGAAGAATGTAGTTTTTACAAAAGGAATGTATTTGTATACGTGCTTGGTCTTTGTACAATAGGTAATTGCTTGAAAAGAAGACGCATAACAGTAAAAAAATAAAAGCAAAAAAATGCATGTATAAAATTATGCAGAATTGAAATTACAATGTGGCGTATTTAGTTATGTATTGTTTAGTGATAATTTGAGAAATACATCATTCCCAGCACGTTAAATGGAAAAAGATAAATTGCAGGTATATTAAATTATAAATGAACATCTGTTATTAAACAGATGGAGTATTAATATGAAAAGAACAGCTAACATATAATAGACTTCAAGTTAAAACTAATATTTGTTGTTTTAGTTGAGGATTACGTTTTGAAAGTTTGCTGTGTGCAAACCTTTAAATAAAAAATTATTTATTAAGAATTCTACTACTAGGGTTTATGTATAAATATTCAAAACATTTTGCATAATATTTCCATTTAGAAATACAGAAGTTATCAAATTGTTACTTAAAAATGTATTTAAATTTTGATTCATAAATACAATAATTGTTAATGGAAGTTTAATATTTAAAAATAATGTAAAATAATAATGTTTATAACGCAGACGCAAAAATAGTTCTAATAAAGTGTAGTTCAAGTTAAACACAAAATCGTTAATAATTAGTACAGATGATCTAATGCCAAAAGTTCGATGCTCCCAGTGTTGTATACATATGATGTTTGCGGTGCTTTAGGGTGGCGCCAAAGGTTTTGAATCACCTGGTGTTGAGCAAAAGAACTAAAAGTAAGATGGCGTGTACTACTTAACTGTCAGTGTGTTGTTATTCTTAAAAATGTGATAACCTGATAAAAACCAGCTGATTTTAAATTGTGAGTGTGTAACTTTCGTTATCGTGTTAGCGACTTTGACAGCTAGGACAGATAATGTTTATCTGTTGCAAAATATGGTCGGTTCCTTAAAATAATTTTTTTAATTATGTGTGAATATAACAACAGTGGGAGGCCCGAAATGGCTGGAAACGATATTGACTTAAATGCGGCTTTAGCCCAAAAAGATTTATATATTCGCGAACAACATGAACAAATAATTCGATTAAAACGAGAACTGGATGGGGTTGCTAGCGAGAGGGATCTCCTTTTATGCGAAGTCAGCAATCTTCGTTTTGAACTGGAGATGGTCGAGCTGAAACGTCTGCAAGATGAAAGGTAAATATTCAATTAATAATTGCATGTTGACCACAACAACACTTGGTAAATGTATTGGCGACAAATAAATTTCTTGTTGGCACGTTTCATATGTTCACTGTGGGAGGTCATATACATTTTTAACAATGCCAAACAAAGTTGTTAGAAGGTTGAATTTGTTCATTATAGAACGATTTCTTTGTATTTACTTAAGCCAACGTAAATTTTTGACCTTTATTTATGCTATTTTATTAACTTTCATAACAATGTAAATGTATAATTAAATATTTAACAACCGGTACATCGTAATAATCAACCAATTTGATATATTTTATGTTCATTTCTTTATGGTGCATAACAAATAATGCTAAAAAATGAGGTTTTGCAATCGTTTGCATTTTCTCAGAATCTCATTTCATTTGCATCTTTTAAATAGTCCATTAGAATTTGGTATATTGTTTTTATTGTTAATGCCCTTTATTTAGGCAACCAGTTGATTTAATTAGTCTATTTTTAAGTTAAATTAAAAATCATGCTCTGGCGAGCGTGCTTAATCGACATCTGCTTAGTTGATCAGTTAGTTATAAAACGATGGTCTGAGACTAATTATTATTACTCTAACAGAATTACATTACTGTACATGATACACATCATGAGAAAATGCAAAAAGTTCATTCAAAAGTTCTCAGAATAATAAAAATCTTATTATAATTTTTATACTCTTTAAAAAAATATATTAATGTATGACTTGTACGCAATTATACTTTTAAATTTCGCCGTAATTGCTTTACTAAAACAACCTAGTGCTGTGGAAGCATGAAAAAGGAATTTTTTCTAAAATTAAAAACCTCTTTTAAGTCTCGTTGAAAAATAAACGATTGACGTTTAATAAAATTGAAAAAACTTTTATTTTAACTTTAAGAATATATTTAAGAATAAACAATCGATAAGCAATTTATGTGAAAGATTTGAATCAACTCATTTGTTTTCAAAATTCGGGTCGTTTTTGAACACTCTGTACAAAAATTTATTAGTATTTTTATTTGGTTTCACATCTGGAAGTGCTTACTTAAAAAAGAACGAGTCCAATGTTTTAGTTTTATATGAAAAAGAGATCAACACACAATGACACGAACGTTAAAAGGTTCAACTTTTTGTTTTTATCTAGAATTTTCTAAAATGCACTATTATGATTGTCCGCATGGATTGAATAGTCTGGAGATTATGTCTTGTATTGTAATTGAAATATTTTAAAATTAGATCTGTTTTCTCACTTCTAATATTAGAAGTATATTTTGTATCTAGTGTGAAAAATAAAAAATAGTGAGAAACGATATCAATAAATACGTGGCCTAACAAACAAAATGTGAGAATATTGTATTTGGCCACAGAATAAGTTAGGTTAACGTAAATATCTGACCTTTACCAGTACATTTATTCAGCCTACTTATATTCTTTTATTGTCGTTATATGCTAACATTTTGCGGGCTTTGTTTACCCACCTGCTTGTTATTTTATTAAGGGTAAAGTAGTCCTAGAAAACAATTTCGCAACGCTATTTATAAGTTATAACGTCGACAGTAGTATTTAAAAGTAACCTTTATTGTTGTATACAATATATTAATGTGACAAGACAAAAACGGGTATCAATATAGGAGAAATATGGTAAAAATTGAAAGATCCAGAATATCGTATTTTATATTCTACATTAATTAACCGTTAAAGGCAAAAGTAAATAAGAAACGTTTCCTTTGGAGAAGTGTTTATTAATTTTAATTGTATAAGCAAATAAAAACTTGTTAAAGTTACAAAAGTATTCCTGGGATGGTGATACCTTGTTATTACATCTTTAAATAACGACCTGACTGCAGAGAAGTAACTTATCTTCTAATTAGCTATGCGCTCAGTGTTGTGTAATATTTTTATTTTTAATTTGAACATTTTGAGGATGTAGTTTGTTGTTAATGGAAAATGTACATTTAAAACCGACACCATATTTTGATATAATTTTTCCTTTTTAGATTATATTCCCGTTATAGATAGCCCAACAAGGATTTACGCATTTCAACTAGAATATTCAAATTATCAAGCTGTGGATGTTTATTATAAAGTATAATTGTTTATTTGATTAATAAAAGGGTGACACATAATAATTTTCCTTTGTTGCATACAATCGATCTATTTAGATTTATGATTTTTTAAGATGAAGAAAACAACAGCTTGCTCAACCAAAGTTTTCAATTATATATCGATGGTATTTTATCACCACTTATACTTTCATATCATTTCAAATGCGTTAAAATGTCAAAATATACAGGGTGTCTCAAATTACTATAAATGGTTGGAGAACATTGTTGTCATTTGTAGAAATTATAAAAAAAATGTTACTGAGGGTAGAAACGAACGAAGAACGATCATCTATACTTTCTGTAGCGTACAGACTGTTTCAAGCTAAAAGAATTCCGCGTTTCTTGTATAAAATAGATGAGACAATTAAACTTGCAATTTTTAAAGAAATTTACGCTGCATGTTCCACTCTTTTATGGAACATCTTTGTGTAGTCGAAAATAATCTTGAATTCTGCAGATGATTGTTCCAAGCAATTTTTCTCAGTAACATCTTTTCATCTTCCGATTACAGACCATTTGGATACCTTGTATACGGGTTCTTCTAAAACGATAATCTTCAGGCTCCGGTATGCTATATACTTAGAACATGGAATAACACACTAAGCCGACTGTACATGGTGATATTTTTGGCGATCTTAAAGGCTTCTGGCTGATTTGACATGACTTTTATTAGTAACTGTCTTTTTAGAAGTCGCAGTTTTATTTTGAATTGAAAGAACTTCTCTTGAAACCATAAGGTTTTTTTATCATGCAAACAGGAGGAGTTAAGCAAAAGGTTTTTGAGAAGAAAAAAAGGTTTCCATCGATATCATCTGGTAAAAGATTTGCCCAAAAGTAAAAAAATGATACTATGAAGCTTCATGACAAGAAAGGAAGAAACCTAAGAATATTTGTCTTTTCTCTTTTTTTTTTCATCGAAACGTAATTTCAAGATTAAGTCAAGTTACTTCCTTGAGTTCCAATGAACAATCACAAAATATCTATTGCAAGTAGACACGTACAAATGTTTTTGTTCTCATTATTAATACTAAGCAATTCCTGTAAGTTGATTGGTACAAGGATATCATATTACTGGCCAACAAGAGTCTCAAACAAATTCGTTTGAAGAATTTGTTAGCATGCTATTACTGAATTTCTAATGTAACAGAGTTATCAGATTTATGTTTTAGCAAACTTTCTCTTTTTTTACATTGGCAATTTCTGATGAAATCAATACATGGACATGTTTTGAGAATTATTGTTATTCGTTTTGTTGCCGAACGAGGAAACGTTTTGGCTGAGTTGTAAAGATAAATACCCAAACATTATTATCTGATTTACACTTCATCTGTTACTAAATTTGTATACTTTTGGCGCATGTAATTTAACATCTACATAAGAAAACTAAACGATATGTGCTCAATAATGCATACATCTCTTTAGATGTGGTGTTTTATCAATAAGACTGAAGAAAACTAGTATCTTATAAGCGGTTTTTGTTTATTGTCTCTTCAGGACTTACCTATTTCTGTATCCGCATTAATTAACTCTCTAAAGTAAGTTTACATGTGAATCTAGGAAGAGTGGACTTTACATTTTTGTTATTTCTCATGCCCAAAATGATTAGTTACTTGCCTTAAAAGTAGAATCTTTGAATAACGCAGCCTAGCTATACTTGATTGCAGAGTGGATCATATTTTTCAGGTCTGTTACAATGTATCCTTCCTAACGGAAGGCTTGAACTGATTTTGGTTAATTTTGACTTTTAGATGCAGGAAAGTAGATGAACTCAATTATAATGAATTCCAGATTTAGTCGTCCAAGAAGTAAATCTCAGTCAAAATTTATTGTACACCCATTGTGAGAAAAAATGAAAGTTGAAGAAAAGGAATAGAAGTCAGAAGAATTGGAAATCGAGATGAATAGTGTACAAGATCTAAATTGAGGTTTCATTTGAATATTAACTCTTGGTTAAGAATATATGCAGTTCCTAATCGAAATGAAGTTAAATTTTCCGATTTCTCAAAATAAACATTTGAAAACTTAGTTCATAGAAAAATCTTGCCTTGAATGGGCACCAAACTAACAGAACGCTATATAAACAAAAAATTATTGTGAAATACAGAAAATATCAGCGACTGTAAGACAGAATCAAAAGTTAACTCGTAGATTGAAGCTTGCAAGGTGGTAGCAGTAACTGTCTGAAAAATGTAATTGCCCATAAAAGTCGAACAAAGATGTCCAAAAGTAACAGTAACCAAGAAAACTGGAAGTCCTCAAATAGGGAATTTCTTGATACATAAGAAGATCGGAAAAAAGTCAGAAAAATTGTGCAGAAATCCAAGATATTGAATTCATTTATAATTTAAATTGCAAAATTCAAAATGGCGAGTTTGTTACAGATCCACCAATTGCAATATGTCCAATGTCTCTTGCCTCTCATCTTTTCTGTGTTTTGTCTCTTTTGACTTTTTTCTACCTTTTTTCTCTTTTTTTCTTTCTTTTCTGTACTTTTTTGGCTTATTCATTTTCATTCCTTTTTCTCTTTTTTTTCTTCCTTTTCTAGTTCGCTCTTGTTTTTTCTTATTCCAATATTTGTTGGTATCTATATCTTCATACATTGCCTTATCCCCTGTCTCTGTCTTATATACTTTGTCCTTTCTACTTCTACCGTCTCAGGGTCTTTTCTTCCCTTTTTTGCCTCTTTTCTTACATGCTTCATTGCTGACATTCTACTTTACCATTTTGAACTTGTCTCATCAAATTCCATCATGAAATCAAAAAAAAGTATGCCCATATCCTGAGTGTAAATTACTATATTGGTCTCGTCCCCTTAAATTGGTACTTAAATAGGCAAATAAAATTCTGACTGCGTGAAAAATTACTTATCATTAGGTAGCCCTATACAAAACGTGCATTAAAAAACAGCACGAAAGAGGCCTTCAATGAATATGAGCTAGGTTTTTACAGTTCGACGTATGTATGTATATTGGCGATCTAACTTACTTACTTAAGAAGACTTAGATTAAATTAAAGGTTATAGACTCGAAACCCTTCTATATTGGCCAGTAAAAAAAGTCAATTCCAGTGTTGTATCCTTTTAAGACTTGACGTAAAATAATAAAATATTTTTTGACTTATTACTAACTTAAAAATATCTTGCGTATTATAGTTTCTCAATTTTTGTTTTTTGATATCATTAGTGAAATCATTTTTCTCTTCAATCAAAACCACAACCCATTGTGTTAATCAACTAGCTTTATACTTCTTGATAAGTTTTAGATATTCCATTCTGTTGATTACAATTCTTAATTGTTCTAAAGGTTAATCTTAGAAACGATTCTGTTTCTTAAGAGAACTCCACTTTCCTTTCTTGACAGTTTTCATTTGGCAAAAATATAAAAAAGAAAAACTGAAACGATAGAAATATCCGGAATGATAGATCATAGTAAATGTTCATCATCTATCAAGCATCTCTAGCATTATAGAGCCAATCAGTCTTATATAAAAAAACCTTTTTTGTATTTTCTTGACTTTGCTTCGCATCATGTTGATTTAACTACATTTTATATTTGAGAAAAACTTAACAAACAACACGATTAACAGAATTAGCTATTGTGAATATTATCAATAGCAAGTTAATTAGAATATAAAAATCGTCATAAAGGTAAGTTCTTCCTTTTTTTTAAAGAATAGCCGTAGTTTGCATGTTTTCAAATTGTGTTTTATCGCTTTAATTCTATGAGATACACTCGCGCATTAATTTTAATTGAAGCGTTTTGCTTTTGAACAAAAAAGAAATAAAAATAAAAATCGAAGCTACCATAACCATGAAATTTATCTTTAGCTATTATCAGTTCCCGTTTTCGCTTTGATCTATTCGTCCTATTTTCTGTCTCGCGTTGCTATAACATCCCTTTTTACTCCGTTTCGGTTTGTTAGGGATGCTTAACGCTATTGAAAGATTTGCATGCGGTTGTTTGGAAATCATTGGTAATTACAAAGAAGGCTTTTACACCTACACACACAATTTACAATTAAGTTATAAAACCTGAATATCCTATTTTTGCGTCGCAAACAATTTCCCAAATATGGGTAAAATGAAAAATTCGTTTTATGCATAGGAATCCTGAAAAGAACGAGAAATATTTTGTTTATTTGGCGTCTACAAGACGGGAACATTTTTATATGTTCGTCATGTCCGACGGAAGTAGCAGAAAAACTAGAGAAAGCGGTAATTCTAAATGTTCACTGATCAGGATCTGTAAAGCATGTAAAAGCTTGATTCCATTGAGGACATGCATTGTGTTTGTAAAAGGCATTCCAAACCTAATTATTATTAACGTGGAGATCGTTTTCGTCGTTAAGTGCATTTTCAGGTATACAGGATGCTACGAATTAATTGATTAGTTCTATACTAGTGGAATTTTCTGCTTATTTTTATATTTTGGACTAAAACAGAACTGAGGCTATGAGATACTTATTTGTTCCCAACAAAGACTTGAATAAAAATAATCCGGATTTAAAAAGGATTGCGGAGAGAGCTAAATTAAGATATTCAAGTGCCCTAGATCTATTTTAAGCAACTATCTCGGTTGTAGGTCACTTGGGTTTTCCCTCATCTTCCATTTATTGCGGAACGCATTGTATAGTAAAAAAAGAGCAGCCAACCGACCTTCGTACTTGAAGCGGATTAGATAAATTTTCTATAAAATGTTTTAAGGGGAAAACAGCGGACATTTTATAAATGGTTTCTAAGAAACCACTTTGCTAAATACATTTATAAAAGAATCACAAGCGGTGAAGTTCCAAGTAAAATGTTATGTTAGTTTATTAGTTCTTATTACAAACACAAGCTGATTAAGTAACAATAATTACATTTAAAAAAACAAACTTTCAGTGTGAGCTTGATTAATGGATCATTAGCTGAGATTTATTTTGTCAGCAACAGCTATCGTATTTAATAATTTTATTAAAGTTTATTATTTTAATCACCACATTAAAATTGATTTCATTATCAATATTAGTTTTTGTTTTGACTGACGGACATCGTTTTGCATCGATTAAAAATAATTGGAATTTGGAAATCTATCTCTGCAAATGATAAATAAATAAATGGAATAATAAACAAAAACCAAAATTATTTCTCGACTTGCCGTTTTAAAAAGTTTTTCCCCATACGTAACTGTCTAGATACAAATAAACTTGTTACTATGTATTGTATAAATAATATTTCATTTCTGCTTATACAATCTTTTTCCAACTGGAAATTTATTTTCATTTTTTATTGACCCTTCCTGTAATCTTTCATCTCAAATTTTGACATTATCTTCGTTTTGCTTCAGTATCGTCATATGGCATTTGAATATGTCCAAATCACAACTGACTGTGAATCAGCCAAGCATAAAGGGTATAAAGTTCATCCGGGCGTCCACTTGAAAGGGAGGAACCCTAATTGAGTACTAACACAAAGTTGGATTAAAGTGATTAATAAATGAGTAATACAACGTTTCTATTTTAGTCTAACGCCACTGAATGTTATTTGTTCAAATAGATTTACTTTGGAGATTTA
Source organism: Ignelater luminosus (assembly GCA_011009095.1). Lineage (NCBI taxonomy): Eukaryota > Metazoa > Arthropoda > Insecta > Coleoptera > Elateridae > Ignelater > Ignelater luminosus. The sequence goes on from VTPC01090570.1 coordinate 76,395, forward strand.
AAACGCTAATATTATGTGGTTAACAAAGTTAATTGGTTTCAAACTAATTTAAAATTTATTATGAACCTACCCAAACTTTTTTGTGATTAGCTCTGTATACAAACATGTAAATCCCTATAGGAATAACCTTTTTTTAAACTCTCAAATAAATTCCAGTTTAATTTATTATTAAACGCATAATTAGCAAATTTCCTTATTTTAGATTATTTTCGGCTTTTGCTATTTTTTTACGCTAGATTAAATCTTTTTCCATGAAATATCGAAAAGAATTTTTTCATTTCCATTCTGAGCTCTTAGTCAATATTTGTGTTAAAAATAGTAATTTATTTTTCTGTTCTTGGAAAGACCAACAAAGTTTAGTGTAGAAAACTAACCTTTTTGCGCACAGCTGTGAAAAGACACTAGAAATAGAAATTGTATTTAAGAGATTCGTGGGGAAATAAAAATAGATATTAGAATATTAGCAACTTACGTCTCTTGAAGCTTTTTATGAAAAATTCTTCTGTCTAGACAAACTTGATGGTTTTCTTTAATGCCATCATAATGCCTTATTTGTAAAAAAAACTTCTTTTGAAAAGCTGCCAAATCAGAGAAAATTTTCTTGTATGCTTAATAAGCATCTTACAGTTCGGTTTGTATAATAATTGTTAGCGTTGTCTGATTTCTTAGAGCTGCGTGTATAGTTTATTCGGCGCCGAGCGTAAAAGTAGGTTATATGAGAAACGGCACAGCTAAAACCCAAATTTTGCATTTTCAGTTTTCTTAGTTTAGCCAACATAAATTAACTTAGTAACGCAGGAAAAATTTATTTCTTTATCATCTAATATGTTTTACGTTTTCAAATTTTGGATTTAAATATGACCAAATATGAACTGAAGCA